>PVIJ01018285.1:0-26773 GCA_004024925.1 Scalopus aquaticus | reverse complement strand
GGGGGCAGGGGGGGGGAGTGGGGGGGTGGTGTCACTGAAGACTACTAGTGTTTTAGAGATGAGACAAGCCTTGCAATAAGAATATTTTAATTTCCTGTTTGAGAATCTTCAGAGAAGCAGTATGCTACCACGAATTCTTTAGGCAAGGGACCTGAAAATTAGTTTGAGAGGGAAGCCAAATGTCTTATTGGAATGTGAACTCTGATTGCTGCGTTACATTTACACTGGTACTAGTTCATCTTGTACCTTCAGAACCTGGACTTTTTCAGCTTTGAGTTAGGTAATCCCTAGAACAGTGAAAAAGATTTTATTAAGGCCACTGAAGTGTAAATAAGCTTTATGGAACAAATGAAATCAAATTTTGATTTTTCAGCTCTAACAGGAAAAGATAAAGCTACTCCTAAATTCATGTTAGCACTGTCCATAATAATCATGTCATGGTGGGGGGAAGGGGTGTCTCCCTGGTGGCCTAGGAGTTAAGTCTCAGTGCTACCACCTTGAAGGCCCACCACAATGGCCTCAGTTCGATCCCCGGCCAGGGAGCTAACCCACATGGCGCACAAGAGCTTTCCTGCTTCACCCACTGAGTGACACTCAATACTTTTGTCTCCCGGGGTCCAATCTGCCTTTACAAAATGGCAAATCCAACAGATAAACTCAATTTATGCTTGGTAACAGGAGTCAGGGCTATTCCTAAGATATTGATGCTTATCTTAAAAGTACCACTTTCAGAAAAAGGACAACTTAAGTTCCCAATAACTTCATACTAAGGATATATGAAAACTGCTAAACTTCTAGTAATAAAGGCTCTTATCCACTATTCAGATTCTTCAGGTGGCGATATACTATTCATAACAGAGCCGTAGAAATCTACAAGTTAGAGTTATCATAACCCACAACAAAAGCAAAAGCCCCAAATTCTCTGTATCTGTAAAGCAATAATAGCAATCATTTCGAAAGACTAAAAATGGATCCAGGATCTGGACTTCATGGTTGCTCCATATATTCTTATAAAGCAATTTCCCACTGTATCCACAAAAGTGGTAGTATCGCTGGATTTATGGCTCTTCTAAGACTTGGCTGTTGTCATGCAGAGAAAATAACAACTAATTCACAGAGATTTAAGAAGCAGGCAAGTTCAAAGTCAAACAGTCCCCAGAATTCAGTACCATAGATGATGATGATAAATGTTCATCTCAGGATCTCACTTTTCTATGACCACTGGCATGGAACAGAAAACAAATTCTCTGCTTCAGAATAGCTAATGTTAAGTCATCGCAGATATGGTTAATGACTACAAGATTAAGAAAATCTACCCAAACTGATATGAACTAAATCAGTTTAAATAAATGTGTTAAAATAAAGTTAAGTTACTCTATTAGGAGCAAATTATATAACATCTGAAACCTCAAGTACTTAAGTCAGACTTTCTTGATAGGACCAAAATGACCAAAAATGTGGGGGAACAATTTATAATTGGTATTTTTCCCCTAATACAATGACTACTGACATGGATTCAAGTCAGAAAATGCAGGTTAGTAAAGTGTGTTCTATAAACTTACAAGGTTGAAAATATTGTACATTAGTGGGAAAGATAAGACACAGGTACCAAATAATAAATGTGGGGAGTAGATACTGAAGAGTTCCAGGGAAGGCGGGAGCAATGGCTACTTGTCTCAGGATGAAGGTCACACGGGGTGTAAGGGGAGATTAGTGAATTTGAAGAAGAGTGGAAGGGCATTTCCTGCAGTCACAGCTGTGAGCTAGGGAGGTCCCAGGGAGCTGAGAGTATGCTGAGTGGAAACAGAACAACAGCTCAGTGGTGCCGACAAGATGATGGGAACAGCTGAGTGGGAGAGCAAGTAGGAAAAGTGAAGCAACAGCAGGAATTGTGGAGAGGAGTGGGCACTGAAAATGCCAAGCTGGGGTATTCAGGGTTTATTTTTGTTCTTCTTTTTTTGGAATTCATTTTCTCAGAAATGGATTTTGAGGGCATTGGGGAGTCTCTGAAAGCTTCCAAAAGGAGAAGTGAGCTAGGATTTCAGTTTAAAGGACATCATCTCAGGCGCAATAAGTATGGTTTCTAGCCAACCCACACTTTCTTTTTTTAAGGTATTATTTTTATTTATTTTTTAAAAGATTTATTTATTTATGCATACAAACTGGGGTGCAGGCCAGGTGTGGGGTGGTGAAAGGATTCACCAGAGACACAGTGGGGAGCAGAACAGGCAGGTCTACTGAAGTACACTGCTGAGGAGAGCAGCGGGCGAGGCAGGAGAGGTCTGCTGTGCCATGTGGGAATCTCCCTGGATGGGTATTGAACTCGTGCTGCAGTGGCTCTGGATAGCTTCATAGTGCTGCGCTTAACCAGTTGCCCCACCAGGGCGCTAAATTATTATTTTTTTAGAATTAAAGTAGCACTGCATGATAACATGGCATGTTTCAGGCGTGGGTCATTGTACACCAACATCTGTGTACGGCATTCAGTTCACCTCACTGATTTTGTGTCAGTTTCTAACTTTCCTAAAGAAAAATCTTATCTTTGGAAAGAATTGGCTTTAGATGAAACTTTACTATTCCCCTCATTATTCCATTCTAGCTAGCTTTCAAGTTCACTTTAGATTTTTATCCTGGGGAACAACTACAACTATACATTTATATTCCACAAAGTGTTACATACATCTCTCCATAATGTTTATTTTTCCAAAGTAGATCGAAGTATTATGGTCACTCATCTCAAAAAAAAAAAAAAAAAAGTAATTGCATTGTACTTTTCTTGATACATTAGCAGTTCCATGTTCTAAAATACTGATTCTATTATTATTCAGGTACGGTGAGGCCGAGAGAACAGAAGATGACCACTGGTTCCCAAAAAGGGGGGTACTTTATACCATAGGGGCTTCATGGGGGCAAATGGAAAAGCACCAGGGGGTCGGAAGGTGGGGAGTGAGGGTAAACAGGGGTAGGGGTCTTTGTTGTCTCTTATGGGAATGGGCAAGGCAGGGTAAGCAGGCCATGTGGGCTTAGGAATGGCTGTCTTCAATAATTTGGGTGGGCTCCAGAGTCTAGGGGCGATCCCTAGTTTTCTGCTATCCCCATTTTATAGCCTTGGGGTGAGTAGGGCAGGTGGATAGTGAGACAAAGTAGAAGAGCCTGATAAAGGAAGGTGAGGGGTATGCGTTTAAGACTAGTGGGTTTGTATACGAAAGGCCAGTTATTTGTTAGGAATTGGTTAGCACTGGGAGGGGCAGTGCCCCACATGTGAAATCATCAGAACCTAAGAAGGCAAGATTAATACAGTCTAGTGAAGACTTAGGATCTTAACACATAGGTGGCAGGTACATCAGGAATCTCACTTAATATCTGCCACGAGACTGATTAAATATTTGTACTAACTATGGCAAAAGTTACTCACACGTGCTGATACTTACTGCAGAACATTAACACCTAGGAATGGCTGACTTTAATCTGAGATTTTCCTACCTGTACTCACTTATGTTTCTTTACTGCTCCTTTACTGCTTTTTTTGCTTTCATGCTTAAGTGTACAGATTCTGTGTTAGAACAGTGATTGGCAAATAAGTACCTATTTGTTGAATAAATTAATGCAGAATCATTGAGAAAGGGCTTAAATTTTCTGTATTATCTAACTAATAAATTAAACATCCAGCACCTGATATTGACAAAGTAGTAGTAATATCTACTATTTAAACTGTCATAGATATTATTAGAGTATCCATGGTTTGAATGCAAATTATTTTTCAGTTGTTTCATAAGGAATTTGCATTAAAAAGAAAATCAGGATTTGTAGCATAATGTGGTGAGAAGAGCATTATATTAGGAGCAAGTAAAACTTGATTCAAAGATATAATAAGCAAGTTCAAATAATTTGTTACAGACTATAAAAAGATATAACATCCAGGTTAGAGTAACTTGGTTCAAAGTTATAATATCCAGACCTTTAATATAAGGATATTCTTCTTCTTTACCAAAAAACATTTTAAGGGATTTTAATTTACAACATGATGGTTCAGGTTATCTAAACACAGAGTAACAAAACTAATACGCATGTTGTAAACATAATTTGTGCTTTAAAAAAATCAATGAAGCACACTTGAAACTTACATGCTATATTGCAATATTACTTCTATTAAAAATGAGAAAATAAATAAAAGAAAAATAAAAGCATTACAAAATTCTCATATACCTTACTAAACCTAGATCTTTCTTAGGTGGAATGCTCAAAATAGACTTAAAAACCCCCCAAATCAGTCTCTCATGTGAAACATTTAAAGCTAAAGATGTGGATAAAGTTAAAGTCCCTTAACTACCCTTAGGAACTCCTCAGTCAGAGGGCCCCTGGGGGCTTCTGAGGCAATGGCCCCATCCCGATTTCCCCTCTATTGCGAGACTAAAGGATGGAAGAATCATATTTACCTGGGACATTCTCTCTCGGTGTTTGGCCTCCAGCCTCTCTTTGGCTTTCTGGAAATGGGCATGCTCATTCTCATCCCCAGGGGTCTCCAGATACTTATCAACGGCGTCAGGAGTGCTGGCTGCAGTTGTAGGAACTATAAAGCAGAGGAAGGAGGTTTGAGAAGACGAGCAGAATATCCAGTCATTTTAAAGAAAGCCGTCTTTTCCAGGGCAAAGAACTTAGTAAAGCAGCACATTCAAGATGTTAATGCTGTTTAAGAAAACACAGACATTTCACAGCCCATAAGGCTGTGTTTCATTCCTTTTGAGAGGAGGGAAAAGGAACATTTTGAAAAGTCATGTTGTGAGTATAGAATCCTATTGAAATTCTTTGCAAAACAAACATGAGACCAAAAATGGTGTTTAATACAGACATGTTGTCACAAATTCCTACGCTTTGTGAGATTAGCTTTCATAATCTTGAAAGTAAATGACAGCATCACCCATGCCACGCCTTAAGACACCTACAGAAACCGAGAAATTTCAAAATTAGCCTGCTGCAGAGTAATGCCACTTCTGGATAAAGGTAAATTCTATCCTATGCATTTTCAATAGTGTGACTACAAAGCCTCCTTTTGTGAGAAGGTATTTAAACCCTACCAAAAAAAAAAAAAAAAAACCCTGTAAATGTCAATAAATGCAGTTTTGGAGTCACAAAAGGACCTATCTACCTTCACAATTTGGCAAAAGTCAGCCACTTCACTATACCAGCTGTCAAAAGAAAGTGACTTCTATTTTGAATTCATCTAATATTGCTAGGCAATATTACTGAATTGCAACATATACTGCTATATTATGTGGAAACGTAAATACCCATAAAATTGAAGCATGTGCTATAAAGCAAAAATGTCTTCTCCCATGAGTTGAGTGAGTTATAATGCCTCTACAAGCAGTTTCCCAAAAGATTAGTAATTACTAGTGAGAATTCAGTGTGTTTACGAGCTTACATTACAAACAACCAAAAAAACCCATCCATACACAGCATGTTTGATTAAACAAAGTATGTTCAACCTAAAAAACGAGCTAAGGTGTTTCTATAATGTTTTCAGGTCAAATGAACGTAAGTGATTAGTCAAATGACTTTCCAAATGCCACTGTGTTCTAAGTATTCTTCTCCACTGTCTTAATCTAATTACTTGATTATCATGTTTGGGATGTAACATCCCAAAGAAGACTCAGATGAAATAATTTATGGATAATTTGTTTTGAAACTAAATTCTCAGTTAAAGGTCTTTTATACATGCTTCAAGAAAACACCCAGAATATTAACAATGCAAAGTCTCCAAGCTTCGAACCAGACAGCTTTTTCACAATAGGATTAAATAATACCTTTAATTATAAGGAGACACATTTGTTCTGATTTCTTCTAACTCAATCACCACTTGACAATCATTTTTTAAAATATTAAAAGCAACTTAGATATCTATCCAGATGTTGCACTGAAGTGGAAATAAGAAGATAGGGCATAGGCTTGGAATTTTTTTCAAAATGCCTGTGTGTCCATACAAATCTCCTCTACTAGGGAATTTGATTCAACTGGTATGAGATTGGCACGGGGCCATAGTGGATGTGTATACACCCGCCATCATTTTGGGCAGCGGTGAGAAAGCAGGTATTTCAGCAGCAAAGGGGAGAAGGAAGGACTGTGGGCGTGGCTATTAGGCACACCTCGATTTCAATCCCTGTTCTTCCAGGACTGGCTGTGATCCAATTAACTGGAGCAGCCTATGCCCTAATTGCTTCATCTATCGAGGGGCAATAACACGCCAACCTACTAAAAGCATCGAGAAGATGAGATGTCACCCCATGAGCTTATCACCCTGCAGGAAGGTAGCAGACGGGGTACTTCACGCTAACATCCTCCTTCCTCCTTATTACCTCCTCTTCAAGTCACAGAGCTTAGCTAACCACAGGAAAAATCAGCTACCTTTATTTTACATCTGAAAATGAAGCACGGACTACTGGAAAAGTAATGTGCATTTTTCTAAAAAATCCGCAGTATGACCTGCATAAAAACGCTGACATTATTGAAAATGAATCCTTAGTAAGACTGAAAAATAACTTTCCATTAAAAAAAAAAATCCTTTTGGTAAAAAAAAAAAAAATCAAAGGTAAATGTTTTTCTGCATAAACTCGAGCAAATAAATATGCAAGTATTTTTAACTTCATCATTTCTCCACTTGAAATTGAAGTGGTATTTAGCATTTTAAATGTTTCCCAAGGTTTTAATCATTTTCTCAACGTTCATGGCACAGCTCAAATGAGAACGAGTTAGAGTTCTTTCGGTATAGTACAAGCTGGCAGGATGACATAATGAGGGAAAATGCATTTTACATTTTGAGCAAGTGAAAATGTATAAATGCTTGGGGGGTAATAGTCACTCATCAAGATAACTATTTGCTCTAAGTGTCGTTCCCTAACATGGCATCCTCCTTGGAAAACTGGAATTATAAAAGTTACTCCGTAAGCAGAAGGTTCTCCAATTCTTATGACTCGCAAATACTGTCTACAGTGGGATAAGCACCAAAATCTGAGTCACTGTAATCTTATTAGCCTAACTCGAAATGTAGCTTTGCAATATTAAGAATAAAAGAATAATGAAGTGAGTAAGAGTGTGTAACAGGATTAAGAACATTTCAAATATTAAACTACTCTTTTAGGCACATGGAAATAAATGCAAATACTGCATGACAGGGTTACTCCTTTTAATCAGGAAATATTTTCCTTTGAGTAAATTTCCATGAGGGGTCCCTCTTAGGGACTTTCAGAGATGGTGCTTCTTTTTCAACCTTTAATTCAAATTCTTTACTATCTCAACTAGCATCGTGATTCTCCTGCCTCCACATCAACAGCAAGCCAAGGACAAAAGAATGATGGTTCACTAATTTATTAACAAGAATTTGGTGTTTTATTATCAGTTCACCCTGCTGATGGCGGGGAAGAAGGGAGAACATTTTAAGGAGTTTGGCCAGAGAGCTCAGCTTTTTATTTCTCTAAATTTCCAACATCCTGAACACAGTATCACACCAGGATGGGCTACGGCTTTGTGATAAAGGCCAAGGTTGGCAGAGACATGTTAACTTGGGGGGTAGGTGGGGGCAGGAAGAACAGTTCATGTCACTATCCTTTCAAGGGGCTTCCTTTTGGGAAAGCGAGTTGCTCAAAGAATGCCATGGAATGTTCCAGGGCACAGTGGAACAGGAAGCTGTGTATCACAGGTCACTTAAAACAGAGGCCACTTGAACCACTTAGGGAAAAAAAAAGTGTAAACTGGCTTTAGAAGGGTTTATTTTGTTGTGATTTTTTTTAAACTATCACCAAGCAGTTTGGTTTGTACAGAGACCTCTGGGCTTCCCTAAAACTGTGACATGGGTCAAATAAGAGCCGCTAACACCCATTAGCATCTCCTGTGTTGGGGACTTGACATGTGCTCTCATTTTACACACAGAAAGAAAAATCACCCTATGATGTTTATTGTGTAAAAGGGAAACACTTTTCATTTACTACACTCACTCACGTTGCCCCCACCCTACCCCCCCAAATAAGTCTGAGTTTAGGATTAAGTAAACCACAAAAAGGTTATAAAGTTAATATTCAGAGCAATGAAGGGCTAATTCATCTGTACATCTGAGGCACCGAAAAGGACTTGATTTTGTTAACAAACCAGAATTGGCCAGGATGAGGAGAAAGTTTTGTTTCTCCTTATCCAAAGGATGTCTGTCGGTCTATTTTTTCTCTTTATTCCCTGGATGCTCCAAGCAGCAGCTTTTAGGGGAGGCAGGGTTATGAGAAGATCGGGGGTAGAAGCCCCTAGAGTGTGAATGCGAATGTTCTTCTAGTCTTGGACTCATTCACACTCATCATGCCTTTGGCAAGCAAGCCGGCTGGGTACTGTCACCTGTTCACAGGAAACTAGACTCAAAAGTCAAAACTAAATGGCTGGACCTTTAGGTTTCGTCTGCCAGCTGCCAAAGCTTCAGCTGCACTGTCATCATGAAATGCAAGACCTGAACTTTTCAGATGCCCTTCATATTTTTCTTTTTTTGGTCTAAGCACCAGAGTGAAGATATGGAACCATCTCATCACAAAGATTCTTCTGCTACATACAAGGATTCTTTTATGACCACAACTACCTCCCTCCCTCCCCCCGGCAACTCTGAATCTGTTTTCCATCTCTATGATTTTGTCATTTCAAGAACATTCTATAATGGAATAATCTAGCAAGTCCTTTTTTGAGATGGGCTTCTTTCACTCAGCATGACAATTTTGCGGTCCATCCAAAGTCCTTGTGTCTATCAAAAGTTTGTTACTTTTTATGGCCAAATAGTGTTCCATGCATCCATTTTTGAGTTCCAATTTTCTCCTCTGTAAATTCTATCCAATGGGTTCTTAGGACTTGACACTCTAAAGGGCTGAGGTCATTGGTTTGACCAAATACTTAATGTTTTGAAAAAATGTTGTGACACCTCAAAATAGCCAACAGACCTAGCAGCTACACCTGTCGTTGGGTAGAGGGTATGAGCCGGGGCATTGGACTGTACCGTTACATAACCGTCACCTTCAAATAAGCACAACAAGGAGAGCCTTCCCTGGAGTGTTTAAAGGAGGTCTCTCGCTAACAAGTTTTCTCAGAAAAACCTAAATGAAAAAACTGAATTTTCATTTCTCAAAGACTTTTAAAACTAGAATTGTGAGTTTAAAGGCTTCTCTACTGCAGAGATGATTTCAGGCTTTTCCCTTATCCTTCAGCATCTGTTTTTTTTTTTTGTTGTTGTTGTTTGTTTGTTTCTTTCTTTGTTTTCATTTTCATCTCATCACAGTGTGGAAGACCAGGGTGGGACGGAGACTCTTCAGTAGTGAGGCTGGGTGGCCCAATATCATCCCAAATGAAACACGGCAGCAGAAAAGCCGCTCCACGGCGCACGCAGCTCACGACTGTCACCGAGAGATTCAGCTGTTCTGGGTGAGTGATTTTTTCATGTAAGTCTCGGACTTGGGCATCAGAGAGTCTGAGCGGCGGGGGCAGCAGCTTGCCACGGCCCTGCTGCTTTGCGCGTGCCTGTTCGTCCCCTTCTACCTCCATTCTCCCGAGATCACCGCCCCTGTACGAGAGGCGCTGGGGGAAACCAGTGAGCAAGACAAAGACCCTTGTTCTTAGAAACTGATATACTAACGTGAGAAACAACCATCTCAAAAAAAAAAAAATTTTGTTATTAGAATGTGATTTGTAGTATGGAGAAAAACAGCAAGGTTCAGAGGAATGGGGGGGCTCTTATTAGGGAAGGGAGACTGCAGCAGTGAGGGAGTCAGGCTGGTGTTGGGAGGGGCTGAGGCCTCACTTCCCTGCTACCTGCTGGAAGAACATGGGAGACAGATGAAAAATCTAGCACAAAGGCCCTAAGAAGAGAGCACGCCTGGAAAATTCCAGGAGTGAAGTTGATGTGGCCAGGGCTGAAGAAGCAAGTCAGAAAGCAGTGAGAGGCAGCGGGTGTTGGGGACAGAATGTGTAGGGGCCGAAGGCAGGTGAGACCAATGAGGAGGCAACGTGGGTTGTTTTTAGGGGAAAAAGTGTGAGGTGACATGTTTTAAAATCTCTGCTACGGGACAAAGCAAGCGGAAGACTTTTTAAAAGTAAAAGGTAAAGACGAGGGTGGCTTGGGAAAGCTGCAGTGAGTTGGTGAGGGGGTCTCAGGGAAGACGCAGACACAGACTACATTCAGCGGATAAACCCAGTTATTTTATGAACCAGTTATAAATGCACCCTTTGTGGCGCTGCAACCAATGTCACAAAATACACCACCACCATCACCGGGGATACACGTGGATGGAACAAGCCCATCCCTGCTCTATCCCAAGGAAACTTTACAATGTTAAGAGAAGTCATTTCAAGACAAGGGGGAAATGTCAATACTCTTCAGAAGAGGGTAGAAATCACTCTCTTTGTCCACCCGGAGGACCTCTGTACCAGAGACACCACCAAATTTAACTGTCAGTGCATCCAGTACAAACTTTAGCTCTGATTCTGTGATCACTGGTTAATCACCCCATTGCACATTCAGTAAAGACAGAGAGAGTGGAGTCAAGAACTGGAGCCATCACAAAAACTGCTCCCTCCTTTCAATATTTGTCGCCTCTATTTCTGGGGCAACACGAGTTTACCATCCTGGTGGGCTCAAGATCCAAAGAGAGGGTAATCTCACCTTCATCTGGACCAAGTCTGACCATCGACACCAGGCCAGGGGGAGAGGATCTTCCTAAACAGAGCGCGTGATTGGCATTTGGTAATACCCGAATGTTAGTTCTACCAGAAAAATCTGGTCAGTCTCCTTTTGTCAGCAGAAAGGCAATTTACGTCCACAGCACTGACCACAACAGATGTAAGTAAATTAAGACCCAGAGAAGGCATTGCCTTCGCAGTGAAAACACCATCTCATCTTACACAGAGCCCACGCTGCTGTCACTTGAAAGAGCTATGATTTACATGCAAGGTGGCAGTGAGGATGATTTATATATCAGTGAAATATAAACCTGTAAGGAAAGATTTCATGGGAAAATTTAATCTCAAAACATGATAGAGCTTGTGGACTGCCACCCCCACTAGAAACAAAAAGTCTCTTCATTTGTGTAATTCTAAAATAATGAAAGTCCCTAACACATTCTAAACGCAAATATTTATCACTCCTACCAAGTCCAAGTTAGAGGAGTTACTTACAATGTGAAAATAAACTTTGTGATCCTTAGACGTGATACCAGACTCTCTTAAATAAAAATAAAACAAACTTACTCCCCATTCACCCTGAATCACTTATTTTGCATCCATGCAAACACATAAGACTCCTGATTTATCTTGTGCACATAAAGTGAGAAAAATGGAATCTACACTGTGTTTCCATTAGCCAAGCTAATTTTTTAAGTCTTTTTTTTTAAAGATTTATTTATGCATACAGAGGTGTGGGGCTGTGAGAGGATCCACCAGAGACAGTGTGGGGAGCAGAACAGGCAGATCAATTGAAGTACACTGCTGAGTGGAGCAGTGCGCGAGGCAGGAAAGGTCTGCCGCACCATGTGGGAAGCTCCCTGGCCGGGTATCGAACTAATGGTAGCAATGGCTCTTGATAGCTTCATAGTGCTGCGCTTAACCCCTTGCGCCACCAGGGAGGACCCCTTTTTTTATGTCATGGGAATATGCTTAAATATGTGAAATGAGCATGAAATAATGAATGTTGGTGTTATTTTTCTTCAGTCAGGAACTCTAGGCTACTTAGCACGAGGAACCCAAATTTAAAAGCCACTGTGAGTCAAAATCTAAAAATTGGACGTAAAGCAATAATGAAAATAACTGGCATTTGGAAGGGCTCACCCCGGTGGTGGCTTTCTTGTCAGTTTGTCAGAAGCTACTGTCAGCTTCATGAATGATAGATCATAAAGGGATGACCTGTCATAGTTGTTCAACACTCAACAGATGAGTTCAAAAAGTCAACATAGTCATTATTGTCCACTGAGAAAATGTCGCAACAAAAGTCAGGTGGGACTGCTAACCTCTATGGAGGTCTTAAAAATAAAACCCACTTTATTTCACTTCAGCTTCCACAGTATTCACTTCAGCTTCCACACTAACTTTTTATTCTTATTTAATTGTATTACATATTTGAGTCTCCTAATATCAATAAAACTCATGTAAAGAGCAGGGGCACTTGGTTTATCTTGCTGGTATCCCTCAAAACACCTAGCTCAGCACTTGTGCATCCTGGCTTGAAAAGTAACAGCTTTATCAAACCAGGGAGTGGACTGCTGTATCTCTTTGTAAATTCTGGTCTTATTGGAACACAGTTGTATCTATGCATTTCCTTGTCTCTGTGACTGCTTTTCACATCACAGTCACCAAGGGAAGTATTTATGATAGAGGATAAGGCCAGCAAAACTTAAAATACTGACTAGCCTTTCACTGAAAATTTTTGCAGACCCCTTAAACTATTTACTCTTCTTTGGAAACAGCTAAGGAACAGAACATCTATGTAATGAAGGTCTTTGACTGTTGGGAGCAAATGAGGTTTCTTTATGCTAGTTTGCAGAAAAAAACAATTGTTTTCAATCTTAGGGTTTCTCATGAGTATAGCTTGAAGGAAAATGCCGCCCTTCTTGTTCTATTCATTTCTGGATCCCTCAGACATGGTTTTCTCATACTTATCAATCTAATAGATTTTTCCTGGCACTGATGTGGCATGTAATTTAATGCACCACCACATTTTTGAATGCTCTTAATTATTTTAATAGCACTTGGGAGGTCTGTAAAAATACCATAGTTGCATTACTGGTAGAAAGTGTGCTGAGGGGAAATAATAGTTGCTGTTTCACCCTTGGAAAAACAAGTACAGAATGGCCACAAACAATGGTTCATGCCTGACCAACGACTAGATGGTCTCGGTGTTAGGACAGGCACAGAGGACTCCGGGGCTGAGCTGGCACGTTCCACCCAAAGGCTGCTTCGTGAACTCCCTACAGTTAGCAAAGTAAGCATCTGCAGCACCGCAGTCACTGGGAATGGTCTTTTGGTTCGAATTGATCTAGTCTCTGCAGGTGTAGTCATCTATTCTGCTATGTCTGGGCCATTGAATGAGTGGAAATCAGTCTTTACCTTCTTCCTGCCTTCAGGAGGCCAGACCTATACCCTTGCAGCGACTCATGAACACACACAGGATCTCAAGTCACATCCTAGGTGCCAAGTCAGCTGTGTAATAAGGCTACTCGGCAGCTAGTCGTGCTTGAGCTTCTACTGGTACTCTCCGAAATGAAGACAAAACCGAGAGGGGAGGACAGGGTGGTGCCTGGGTGAACAATGTGTTTTGAGGGGATTGCTGGTTTATTCTCTGCTTGAGGTCTGACTAATACTACAATCAGAATGGAACTGTCTCTCCTAACTTGAAAATACCGAGAACTAGGAGACTGGTCTAAACATTCAAGTTCATAAACATCTGTTGAAACTGGAGACTTCTAACATTCTAACACTTGGGCATACGCTCCAGTGTATGGAAAATACACCTGTTTACACCAATCTAGTTAAAGGTCTGTATCAGATGTCTAGATCACAGGTTTTCATAGGTGGGATGATTTTCTCCCCAGGGATCACATCTGGCAAAATCTAGAGACATTTTTATCTATCCCAGCTAGGGTAGTGTAGCTGGCTTCCCGTGGCTAGAGGCTGGGGCTGCTGTCTCTCCCTGGCAAAGGACAGTCCTGTAACCATGAATTATCCAGCCCAATGTCAGTAGTATTGAGGCTAAGAAACTCGGTTTAAATATTGAACTCACTGCAAGAAAAGAAGTCAAAGATGGTTCACTGACCACTCTCTCTGGTGTAGTCAGATGACTAAGAGACCAGATATCACTAGGAGTAGGTTTGTTTACCTTTGGAGATGCAATCTGAGAGGAACCCCACTAGGAAAAAACCAATCATGCTTTCACATGTGAAACATCAACTAAACATTACATATTTATCTACATGCAGTATTTTACTGTTCACAAACACCACACAGGGCAGACTGAGTGGGAAACTACTGCTCTGCCCTAAACGCAAACGGGCTGACACTAATGTCAGAAAGAGCCCAGGGCGCAGAAGTCTTTACCCCAAAAGGAAAGGATTTTTTTTTTTTAAAGGATCCATATGTTTACGGGTAAAATGAAAGCTCTGAGCTTCCCATCTAGATTTTCCTGTGGTTTAGATCTTATCTGTGATAACACCAAACAAAACAAAATTACAGCACTCAAAATTGTTTTTTCTGACAAAGATTTAAAATCCAGAAATGCTTCATTATAATAAGGAGTCTTGGCAGGATAATTATTGTCTTTATACTGCTGACCATCACAGACTTTCTCCAGATGTGTAACATCATTTTCTCAGCCTAATTGAAGAGCCTTTTCTATCTCATGTCACATTTATTATTCTACTAGAAGCAAGACTGAGAACCCTGGAAAAGCAACCGCCTTTGCAAACAGAGCGAGCATCCAGGGAGCCTTAGTCTGGCAAAGGGGCCAAGGTCAAGTCCAAGCTGCCAAATCAGAAGGGTGGGTCACCTTCTGCCTTGGCGCATTTCTTCTGACTGCATCCTGCTATCTGCATCTGACCTGCAGACGACCATGGCTTTTTCAACCCAAATGTGCAGCTTTGCTATAAATAAGACAGCATAGCTTCACAGGCTATAAATAACTAGAAATTATATGCTTTCTCCTAGTCTGTTTGTACTAACACTGCGAAACCCTTCACTTGGTGTGATTGAATCGTCTCTGTGGGGAGACAAGAAAATATTGCTGCCCAAATCACTCCACTCCCCCTCTTGAATGGAAAGGTGTAAGGATGCCAAACACCCTTCGAGCAGATGAAGAAAAACTGGGAAAGAGAAAATTATAAGAGAGGTTCAATCTCTGTTTGGAAGGATCAATGATGCAAATACTTTGGGACTATAAATTGATGACATCATGATAGTCATTTCCATTAATTAATAAAAACAGAAAAATACAATTTTGCCAGCTAAAATGATATAAAATGAAATAAATTAAAAGTACTTACTGTTGTACAAGGGTGGGAAAAGCTTAATTTACTGATGCATGCTACATCATGGCATTTAGGAAAAAATGTTTTTAAGATTCTTCATCTGCTTTCCACTATTTTCTGCACTTTTGTAATGTGCTTCTGAACCTCAAATATTTTTCTAACCTGGAAAACACCACCAGAACTTGGCCATTTGGAGTGTGGAGCACAGCCTCATTATCATTTCGGTTTCAATCCTGGTTCTGCCATGTTTGATATCTTAGGACAAGACACTAAGCTCTTGAGGTCTCAGTGTTTCTTATGTACAAAGGAAATGAGGAAAATGCCCACAAAGTGTTCCTTGGAAAAATAATCTCTGACAATATATGGTCAAAGGCAATGTGTAATGCAGACCAATGTGTTATTAATACTGTGTAATGTCCAGTGTTTCCTCGGGTCCTTCTGTCTACTTGCATTCCTTACTTTTGATATTCTTAGCAAGCATGTTTCTAACAATCATAGGAAATATGTAAAAACCATATCCTTCAAAAGCTACATGCAACTTGAATGAACCTGAATCTTATGGGGGCTCTTAAAAAAACTTTCTGGTTTATGGTGAAATCTTTCATATTATTCTCCAACTATAATTCATTTTTTAAATAAAAATAGTTGGCTTCATCAATTTTGAGACTAAATTTTTTTTAGAAGATGCAGATAAATGCTGATTTCATTACATCTAAGTAACAACTGAAATTATGTCTCTTCCAACAATCACAGGACTCAGTGGTACGTCATCCTTCACCCAACACTACAGAAATCTATTTTTCGGATACAATCCAGATTTTAAAGTGAGTTTTTGTGTATTTGATATCACATTTTTATTTTTCTTCCATATTTTTCAAAATGTTTTTTACTGGGGAAAAAAGTTTCATTTGAAAAAACTTTACAACTGTCCTGATTTTTCTAGTTCTTGTATCAGTTAATCGACAAGATTTTATTTATGTTTCATTACTATTTTTCATTTGGTATCACATTTTTGAACCAAGCTAGACTAATAGGCCAATTGAAATCATCGCAAAACAGTGTAAGGTTAGTTGATAAAGTATTTCTTTGTGGGATGTCTTCTCTATAACCTAATGATAAACTCAGAAGTTGGGTACCTTTGGCCCAGGGACAAAGATGTGGCCCTGACATCTGAAAGTGAGCCTTTACTTCCTAAAGCTGAGCAGCTGTCTCACAATATTCATCACTGACACTGTGCACACATATGCTCATGTAACCAGTACACCGTGTGCACATTAAATACTTTACTTGCAGAGAGTCACTTAGACACACAGCCTTGTGTTACAGCATGGCATCTAGGCAATTTTAGGAAAGAAAATAGTGATGCCACATAAAACCCAACAATAATCCATAGAATTATACTAAATAAGAAGGAAATTGATCAGAAATAGCAGCTTAGTCAGTGCTCTTAGCCCAGGCTCTGAAGTTGTTTGACAAAAGGAGACGTGACTGCAAGACAGGCAATGAAAGTAAGTATTTCATAGAAGGCAGGTGTTCAAGAAGCAAAACCATGCAAAGAAGGTGGTGTTGCTGGGGTAACCATCCAGCCATGCAGTAGACTCCTGCCCCCGCCCCTCCCTAGAATCAGTTACAACATACGTTTAACAGCATCTTGGGGAAGAGGTTCCTGGGTAGTCTTGAGTAAACTTTGGGACACTATGGAGAAAATGAAAGAACATAACTAAAAACAAAAACAGGAACATGGAAATGATGGCTGAAACTCACTCACACATTCCACTGCTCAAAGGGAGAAAACAAAAACACTGACTTCAAAACAAGAACTAAACAAATATCCTGAAGTTGGGGCCCCAGCACGGACTCAAGGTATACATAGAAACATAGGATGTATTTCCATGACAGCATTTCAGAGTCCTCCACATTGGTTACATCCAAGGACCCTGCTGAAGATTCCTTGCTCTTCAGGCCCATTCTGCCTCCTCAGTACCAAGCCCCAGCAATTTCCATGGATCCGATCTTCGTGTTGGCCTCTCCATTCATTTCCCCCATTCACGGGCAGTCTCCAAACTCTGGCAGCCTTCTGAACTCTGGATGTTGATGTTTTGTGCTCCACTCCTATCTACCCACCCTTCCAACTGACCTTCAGTCTGCCACATTTGCTCTTTTGATAACTTATCCTGTTACCTTCCTACCCTGAAACTAAGCGTATCCATCTACCTTTTGCAAATCTCTTAGCAAAGTGTGGACCATCCAGGAATGTTCAGCGGCTCCTTCTGACATGGACAGCCCCCTACTAACTCCCACCTGACTCTAATCACACTGATCAACAGAATAAAGGGTGCTCAGGGGGTGGCAGTAAGGTTTTGGGGGGAGGAGGATAATTTTGAATTCTTAAGGCAACTTCATCACTGCTAACAGTTTTGTAAAAATGCAGAAACACACACACCTTTCTGTTCAAAAAAATTAATCCAACTGGGGGTGGGGGGAAGAAAAAAAAAGTTAGAAATCTGCCAGGAACTCGGCCTTCCCCCCACCATACACCCTGCAGTGAAACCAGTTAGAATCACTTTAACAAAAGTCCTTTGTTCAAGAGTCTTCAGGCAAAAGAATCCCCCATTGTGTTCCAGGTTACCTGACCTAATTAGCTTCTTTGTTTGAGAGTGAAGAAAGAAGTCTTTTGAGCTGGAGCAATCATCCAATCAGCGCCAGAAAAGAAGCCCTTGGGGTTACTAGTGCCTACACTTGGTTGGCACAGGACAGCGGGGGAGCCATCTCTTACACCAGAACCTACAGAAACGTTTCCATTCATTCCATGGAGATGTCTGGCTTCGCAATGGAAGGTTGAATGGGGCAGGCCTGTTGTTTAGCTTAATCCTCTGATCGCACTGGAAACAATTTATATAATCCCTAGGAATCCCAAGCAGGAAATGGTGGATGACACTTTCACAAGAACAGGGGAGAAAAGGCAGTAATCTCTCAAAAAATTGAGTCTGATTTTTAATTGATAAAATTGAGTAATTATTTCTTGAGCAGTTCAAATTTCCAACTCATGAAAAAAAAAAAAAGCCAATGTCAAGTGGAAGGCTGTGAGGCAAACAGAATCATCTTCTGTCTCATGCACTACCTCCATGGAAAAAGTTTCAACTTGCACCTCTGTCATCATGGTGTCAGAAATTTATCCCCCAGAGTTATGAAAAAATTCACAAGAAAAGGTTTAAAGGAATACATTCCCAAGGAACTATATTCCCTGAGCCTATGTCATTGAAGGCTTCTAATGTTAAGTCAACGATTTTCTTCTTCTGTTTCCAAGAGAAGACAGTAAACTCGACATGGCAAACGTTCCTGTGTGAGCTCAGGGCCCAGGGCATTTCCACCTCCGCAGTGAAAGTGCACGTGCTCCCTTTAATCACACCACAATGAAAGACACGTGTTAGCACAGAACTTAAAGATACTCATCCCAGCAATGCATCTTGACGTGCTACTGAGGCTTCCTCAGCCGGACTCCCAGTGGGGGCTCCGATTTGCCCATGTGCCCGAACACTTATGTACATGGACAAACACACAAGTATACATTTGCAGAAACAGCCAAGAAGACAAAAGAGCAACTGCAGCTGGGCTTAAAGAAAAGCACTCAAAAGTCCCTAGAGGTTGCAAGACGGGCGCCCCCCGAGCTAGCGGAAGACACATCCAGGGACATGCTTCACTAGAGAAAGATGGACACGTGTGCGCATGACCGGACAGACGGGGGGACACACCGGGCGGTTAGCGAGGTGGACAGAAATGTGGTTAGTGGCAGCAACAGACCCGCTCCCCAGAACCAGGAAACCCGATCTGTTACAGAGCAGAGTCAGTGGGGAGAGAGACGAGAGGCGGCCAGGCTGAGGAAGGTCCACTTACTGACGCTGCCACACACCGCCATGCAGTACTCCTCTGTGTCAAAGTTGTTTCGGTTGCCGCCACATCCGCCGTAAAAGAAGGGGGCGCACTTCCCCTCGGACGCATCAAAGTACCAGCGGGAGATCATGGCTCGGCACGGCCCGGTCTCGGCTTGTTCAGAGCACACCTCTAATCAGAGGAGACGTGGGGAACCACATTTAGCGTGAAAAGATACTGGCTGGCGCTCATGTAATACACGACTACTCTGCTCAGGCTTCAGCCTTCCCCCCGTGACTTCGACAGAACGGGGCATCTGCCAAAATTCTGGTGGAGTATAATTCCCTGGGGGGCTTTGCCCGAACCCCCAAAACATAGCGGTGCTTGCGCCGCCAGAATGGTAAGTGTGGCTGCCCGGACGCACAAAGTTCCCAGCTAGACGCAAACAGATCTTCTAGCTGATTCTAGATTTATATGACATGCCTGAAGGCGTCTGGCCATCAAAATATTTCTTCACTATTAAAAAATGAACTCCTTTAAAATAACGTCATGTCAGCTTTCAAGGGAAAAGGGTTGTGTCTGGTTAGGGAGAAAACAGGGAACCTCTCCAAACAGCTGAGCATTTTCCTTAATAAACAATGGTGCGTAGTCAAAGAATAAAATAAATAGGACAGACCCTAAATGTGATCTGGCTTCAGAGCGAGTCAGCTTTTCCACTGACTGTATTTGAAAACACACGTGCCATTTGTGAATGTGACTCAGTTGACTATGTTACCTCTCATTAAAGACCATTTTGGGGGTATATGTCTCTGCAACAATAATCTTCCAAAAAGTAAGAGTCAACCGACACTAATTGCTTGATCCATGTCAATCATTGTTTTACATAAAAGACACATCTTACTTGTCCTCCCAAATTCAATTTGATAAGCCCTGATTAACACAAAGTGTAGTAACCTGTCTGATTCCATTGGTCGTTATCATGACTAGAATTAGAACTCTACCGCCGTACATTCCATTTTTGTCAGAGGTAAATCAGTTCTCGCTCCCGGCTTGCATCGTGCCCTAGCTAGGCTTACGGGGAGCCTGCTGCCTTAGCACGAGGGGATGTCTTGCTTATTCCTGGTTTTACTAACCCACCAGGGGGAAGCTCCCTTCTTCTAAAAGATGAAAGCCACACATAACTCAGAGCTTCCAAAGTCGGAATAGCACAAAGAATGGCTCCAATCAATCACTCAAAAACAAAGATCTACAAGATGAAGTCAGTTAACATCCTTGCACACCCCCAACTGCTCTTTCTAATCCAGGCAAAGCTGCTGCTTTCCTGCTGTCAAGAGAGTTGGGGGACAGTCGGCATCAACCCACGAGCGGGTCCGACACCCTGGGGGAGACCTGCCCAGGAACAGTTATCTAAGGCGGTTCTGGGGCTCTCTGAATGGCTTTCAGAAAGCAACATCCAGCTCCAGAACATCAGGTTCAATGCTACCCATCAGGAAAGTCATCCCACTGACTATTGCTGCTCCCCAAGCCACGAAGGGCTCGTAGGTGACTTTTTACATAGAGGTCTCTCTCCCACAGGGTGAAAACTTGACAATCAGTTGACACAAATATCCCACCTACTTGGAAATTTGATGGCTTCCCCACCCCACCCCCACCCAATGAAAGGACTAGCATTCAAACTTACACAGGCTAAGTTGGTTTTGGAGGGGTCTGTCACCTCCCTGTGATGGCAACAGTCTCTGACCTGCAGATCTAAAAGTCAAGTTGCAGATGCGGCCCTGCCAACCGCAGCCAACAGCTGTCTCCACACTTGGCCAGAATCGTCCTGCTCTCCCAGTTGTAGTAAGTGCCTGCAGGTGGCTTTTCCCGCCTCCTGTATCTCCCTCACGCACCTGGACATGCTCATATAATGTACCCTTTCTTGTTTCTAAGACCTCATGACAGTCAGTCATTGTTACTCTCTTCTTCAAGCTGAATAACCCCAACAAGACTGCCGGGCTGTGGAGTCTTCTGAGCCCATGTTGCCACTCACTGGACTTGCACGTGGTTCCTGCTACCCAGGAGGCCCGGACTGCCTCAGCCCACAGCACAGCCCTAAGTCAAGAAGCATAAACAACAAAATTCCCCTGCCTCACGGTCTGTATCTGTTAGAGCACCAAGTGTATGTCCCTCATCCTCATCTGCCACAAGCCCCAGAGTGGACATCGCAGCTATGCAGGGGGCAGGATACTTGCCTCCAGGCTCTCCCTATGTGCCAAAGGAAAGTGGTAGAACTTCTGGTAGGTGCAAGTAAGTAATGGAATGAAAGAATAATGATCAAAGGAGATAATCCATAGTACATATTTGCCCTTGCATGTGACTGTTAACCATTTCTTGCTTCTGCTAGAAGCAAAACTTGCCCGTCTAGATCTCAAATGACATTACAATATACTGTTGTTTTCCTACTCTGCTTTAGGGTTATGTACGTGTTTGATCTCTCTGATCTTTTAACTTTCCCACGTTCTAGAAAGTCTGTCCATGTGGTTGAAAAGAGAATCTTTGCTTAGTCTGGGAGAGGTGAAGGGGTGGGTATGAGGTCAGAAGTGGGGGCGTATCATGCTAACGCTTTCACGTAAGGAATGAATAGTACATAGGAAACAGCAAATGACTCTCAGAAGAGGATGAGGAGAAGCTCTGAGATGAAGAAGTGACCAATGTCAAGTTCACACCTGTGATACTGTGAAGACTAATTCTTACACTACATGAGTCTCCCATTATCTCCAAAACATGTAAAAAAAAAAAACAAAACAAAAAACAAACAAAAAAACAACCTCACATTAAAAAACAAATAAGAGGAATGTTGATGAGCTCGGTGTCTTAGAATCCTAATCTTGTCTCTCCCCTTGAATCTCTGATTGCTTCAGAGTCATTTCCCCAAAGGACTACAAATCTTAGTTTGAGAAACTTTCTTTTAAATTTTTCTCTAGCAATGGGAAACTACCAGGAAATTGATCCAATCAAGATTCCAACCAAGTAGAAGAGTCATAAAGGAGTGAGTCCTAAAATAAATGATTTAAAGTTGTATGCCTAGATTTATAGAAAAGGAAATCTCAAGGGATCATAAATGCTTATGGTTAGCATTGTAATTTTTCTGAATAGAAAAATGTCTCCCTAATCTACAAAAATCACTAAAAGATTCAGTGAAGAATGTATTTCCTACTAATTACTATACTATTTATACACTGTACTATTTCCGATTATTATAATCGCACAATAGAAAATTATTTTCAGTATTATCCACTAACTGTAAAGCATGTAAAGTTGGACCTTATGTAACCATAACCCCAAACAGAATTTGTCTGAAAATTAAAACTACATTTTCCCTTTCTCATCTTCATTCTCTTCTCAAAATCTAAAATAAAACACATTATGAAATCACTAAATTTATTTTTTGAATTCCAATCCACTTTCATTTCTGTTCCAAAGAAGTGTTACATATAATAACAAAGAAAAAAATGTGTCCAGAATAACAGAAGGGGGATATGTTTTAAGGAGAATATTTAAAGTTAGATAAAAACATGGGCACAGGCTAAGGAACCACAGTCTCAGCTTATTCATATTTAATCTTAAACTTTTAAAATCATAAGTGGTTTTCTTAATATTCATCCAGATGAATTCTGTTGGCAGGGAAGGTTTCTCTCTCTCTCTCTCTCAGCAGCTCTAGTCATCGTTCAAGACAAAAACCATTTAATATAAACCCAAATGCCAATGTACACAAAACAATATGACAGTCTATATGCTTAATAACAAACTTTCTGCATTTTATAACTTTTCATAAAGCAGGTCTTTGCTGAAATTTGTGCTGGTTTCAACACCAAATACCAGTTTGTAAAAGTCAGTATTACATAAACACAGGATAGAAACAAAGCTAGCACTCTCTACGTGATATAAAATGATTATGCAATCCACTGTTCAAATAATGCTAAACCACAAAAATTAAGTCAGAATGGATTTCAAGTCAAGCAAATTTTTTCTGTGGACAAAGTCAGAAAGCTAATTTTACACTTTTTAAAAAATTCATGAAGCATAAAGAGAGCCGTAAAAATGGCAACTCAGAGAAGAAAATCCCCACTTTCAAATGTATGAAAATCACAATGCCTTCTTAAAAAGCAAAGTTAATGGATATACAAGTAATTAAATAATGAACAAAATATTTCCAAAATACTAAAGTTTTTTATTATGATTTCATTTTTAACAACTGAATTTTAATTATTCTTAGTTTCTAGGAATACATGTAAAACCAATACATGAAATATAAGAATTTTAAATTCTCAAATTTTGAGAAAGTGACCACTGAATACCTTCCCTTCCAACTTAATTATCAAACCAGAGGTTTGATATTGTAATATAACAAAAATACATAGCATAATTTCTCCATATGATGCAAGAACATACATTCAATTATAGTTTATTCTTAGTAAAAATGTATCGACATTCCTTGAGTTAAAAATTACACTTCTTACAATTTTAAAGGAGATCAGAAGGGCAAATGTAAGAAGACAAATATAGTTTGACTCTAATAAATCACCTGCTGAATGTTAGCAATAAAATAAAATGAAATAAAGACAGAAGTATTGAAATCTACTAAATATGCTTATCTTCAACATCTCAAATAAATCTTGATTTACATGCCAAAGCATCCAATCCACTAAAAATGAAATGGCTGACCTCAGTGCACTTCGTGACTACTTTTCTGACTTTTTAAGTTATTGCTGCAATTCAACATGTTACTATAGGATGAAAACTCCTGAGCCTAAGTTATTAGAACTGACGTTATATTCTGTTGAGGAATCAGTAAACAAATATAAGTTTGATTTTTGTAGATGAAAAAAATTTTAAGTCAACATATTAGAAAACTAGTTATTTTTGGAGAATGTGTCTTTCATCACAGATATAGGTACCCTTAATGGAAAAGAGAATTTATAATGTGCTTGCACATATTAGCAAATAGCCATCCCAAAACATGTCCTATCGAAAATCACTCTGACCAGGGCAATAAATGACCAGTTATTTATTACCTAGTAATCCTGTAAAATTAGACAAGCAAGCTTGAACTAAAGTCTTGTGACAAAGCTCACTTAAGTCCCAAATACGAGTTGAAATATATAAACAAACGAGAGGAACAGCTGTGCATGGTCATGGAATCACTGACTCACTACGAAATGATGGGAGCTAATTTGTCACGGAAGTGTCTAGAAGGTATCTGCAGTTGGCTAGTCTTTTACTGAATCGTGTTGATTCTCACAGGCTAGCTGATACATCTGTCACTCCAACTACACCTGACCTGATTCTCACATCTCTCCATGATGAGAGATTATTTATAAAGCACCACCTGAGGAGATCTACTTGCTACGCATTCAGACCCATCAGGACTCATTGGTGTGTTGGCAAGCATTCACAAAATGGCACCCCGACACCAGGCACTTCCGTTTCCTGTTTATTAGGAGACTGGACCTCTTTTTTCAGTAAGCTGTGTGATTAGTCTGAAGAAGACAAGATGTCTTATCTTTTGTTGGAAAGAAAAGGAAGTGATTTTTGTCAACTGAGAAGCAGGGAGAGTTTGGAAAATGATTGTCTCCTGAAAAGCAAAAACAAAAGTCTTGATTTATAATGTTTGCTGATTTCCATAGCTTAAATAAGCCCAAGGCTGCTATTTTAAGCTACTGATGCCTGTTGCTCACAGAATTCCTTGATATTAAATAATCAGCTTCCACACCCATGACAGGGTACCCCTCACCCCTGAGGGGACGCGGGGTGCAAGTGAAGCTAGTAATAATTATGGATGTAGAGAAATTGTAACTGTTTTCTAATCTGCTTGGTCTTGAGAGTTGTATTTTTATAAAATTGCTCAGTGGCTTGGCTAGACATAGCAGGATTCTCTTCTACTTGGCGACACTTGATCACTTGGTGACACTTGATACTCAGAACGACGACATCAGAGATGAGGGTGGTCTACCTCTCAATTCCGAAGTCCCTGCCTCAATCTCCTCCACCAGTGTGAGGGGCACAAAAAGGCGAGTGGACTCTATGGCTTGGCCAGCTTCACTGCAACTTGGGTGACTCTCCAGATCTTCCATCCCAGATTTGAAGAGACATTCATATTTGAGAAACACCACAGTCAGCCATACTTTGAAGTACAGTTGATGTCAACTAAATATCAAAACTAAGTACAAAATGTGTTTAATGGTATTTAAATCCTTTAGTTGATTACTTCCATTACTCTAACATTGGATGAAAGAACCTGGCCACAAATAAAACAGTATAGAAAGGGAAGGTGAAAAGTAAGCACTACTGGCCATGTAAAAGTTTAAGAAGCAAAGTCAAGTTCAAAACTGTATTCTGTTCCTTCTTCTCATTTAAGCAAACTGTTTAAAAGAGCTTTATAACTGGGACTAGCACATTATGTAGAACAGAGCTTGTCAACATCATGCTTCTCTGCTTCTCTCAGAGTGAACTGGAAACCAATGGCTGCCCTGCACGGGGCCTGGAATAACAGGTGCCCACCTGTGACTTCTATGCCAGCACTGACGCTTGTCCTCTCAACGTCACTGGAAAGGACGCTGCATTCCTATACAAGGGCCCACCACCTGAGCAGGAGGTGAAGTTGCTCAAAAGGAAGGGGCTGTCATCCCCTTGTCCTTTGCCCAAACACAACACACACCTTTATTTTCATTTGGGGGCAGTGAGCTGCTGTGAGGTTTCCCACAAAAGTGTGAGAGCATATTTTTATGTTTTCTCAGAAAGTGAAGCTCACAGGTTACCCCCAAATTTTGTGAAAAGTTAAACGTGGGTGACGAGCAAGAATCCTATTAGTGAATTACACGATGGCTTCTAAGAGTCACATCCATTACAGACAGGTAACAAGGGGCTGTGAGAATCAGCTGAGCTGTGTTTCTCCTTCACCTGACCTCCCTAGAAGCCAATCTCATTTATTTATGCTACTTCTTGGAGTCATTCTGTTTGTGCTCCACTAACTGCAAATCCCTATTACCTTGTAAAAATCTTTCAAATATCCATTTCCTAGCACTGTCTTAGTTGAAACTTCTGTGTCCAGACAGAGCTTTCTTTCTTCCCTTTGTTCCTTCCCAGGTGGGTCAGAAAGACTGTCTCTCCCCAGGACTGAGTGTGTAGGTATGGCTGAGGGCAACCTGAGCCAGTCACCCCATTTCCATCACTGTGCCCCAGATCAATCAGGGCCTAGCACCCAGAGGATCCTGGCTGATGCTGGTAGAACGTACAGCAGTAAAGCAAAATGGGGCTTCTCCCAGATTAATGCTCCCTCGCCACAGGGAATAACCCAACTCTACAGAGTTCAAACATCTCCACCAAAGCAAGCCACATTTAGATCCAACTTTTTAGTTTCATCACCACATGTCATGGTCAAAGAGTCACCGATTCGATTGCAGTGACTCTGTCCATTTGGTGGATGAACTCCAAGAGGTTTAAAATACCCACAAGAAATAAAACTCTATCTTGAAACGCACTGGCATTTAGTACTATCTTGTTCCATTTCCCACAAGATACACAACTGAACTGCAGATACTTTAATATACGATACGTGTTCCTCCTAAATTTTAATCCAGAAACTGATTTTAAGTTTTTTTACATTCTTCAGGTATATCTATACAGACATATCTATACTAGATATATCTATACAGATACATCTATACTAGGTATATCTATACAGATACATCTATACTAGGTATATCTATACAGATACATCTATACTAGGTATATCTATACAGATACATCTATACTAGGTATATCTATACAGATACATCTATACTAGGTATATCTATACAGATACATCTATACTAGGTATATCTATACAGATACATCTATAC
>PVIJ01018284.1:0-26777 GCA_004024925.1 Scalopus aquaticus | reverse complement strand
AGAAAAGAACACAAGGGACCATGGAGATGGATCACGGGTGAATTGGTGGTGGGCTACCCAAGGGGAATGCAAAATGTAAAAGACATAAATAACAATAAAAATATATATTATAAAAAAAAAAAAGAAGAGATACCAGAGTGTCTGAATTCTCTTAGTGTCTCCCCTCCCTCCTTCTCTCCTTCCCTCCCTCGCTCCTCCCTCCTTTGAAAGCCCACACACAATGAAAAAATCCTATGAAACAGCCTGAAGATTAGGTTTTCTGTAGAGTGTTCTCACAGTGGTCCAATGATAGCTGGCACCCTAACCTTAGACATTGATTGAGTCTCAGAACTGTAAGAAAATAAATTTCTATTGCTTAAGCCACTTGGTCTATGGTATTTTATTATGGCAGTCAAGCAGAATTAGGCCAAAAATTAAGTTTATAGGTTTGAGTTTGAAAATTCAGAAGAAGTGTTTTAATAGATCTTGAATGGAAGAGGTATTTTATGTTTCACTAACATGGAGGTAATAACACCTCATATCTTAATGACAGTGTAGGAGGCAGAAAGGAGTTTATGTAATGAGTACCTAATATTCAAAATGTGTTCTAGGAATATGCATTTTCTCATTAAATTCAGTCATTCTATGAAGTAAATTATTTTTATAACAAAATGTGAACATAATTGCCTAAGTATGAACACCTAGTTCTGTTTTTCCTTTCTTTCATTTCCTTGCTACATTGTAATGATGACATGTAAATATTCCCTCCTTATCCACCACCCACCCTCTACCTGCTAGGAGGGCTTGAAGATTAATTCCTTTCAACTCTTGATGAGAAAGGGACTAGTTTTTTTGTTGTTGCTGTTGAATTATATTCCTTGTAATGGGCCATTACAGTTAATTAAGGGGAAAAATAACAAGAAAAGAGTAGAGAGGTTTCCTTAAGAAACAAAATGACTTGGAAGAAGAAGAAATAAGATCCCACCTATGCTTTGCTACTCTAGAAAGGAAAGAGGGTTCCCTGACTGGAGTGGGATGGAAAGAGGTCTGAGGTCTAGATCGGGGGCGGGGGAGGGGGGTGCTTGGACAGTTGTTCCCAGAGAACATCTATGGAAAGCTGAAAGATCCCAGAGAGACATGACTTAGTGATATGACTAGGGCCAAGAATCTTAGCTCCTTAATATATGCTCTGTAATAATCAATGATATGAAGTTTCCACCCAGCCTTGTCTTAACTTCAGTCAAGTTTCATCTTGACAATGGAATTCTGAACTCCTTTTTATTAGAACATTTACTTTAGTAAACTTGCAATTTGTAAATTCTCTGACTTTTTGAGCTGTAAATAATCTCCTAGTCCTTTGCCAGTTTTACCTTCCAGGAATGTGTTTCTCAAAGACCAGGGAGTGATCCCTTTCAAATATAATCAAGAATGATAGGGCCCCTGTCTCCCAATGTCTGTGAGAGGGTGGGAGTCTAACTTAGATTACCACCAATGAACAAACACAGAAAGCCGAATTATATTGACAAATTTCCTAAATTATTCTTCAGGACTTTCCCACTACCCCACCCAAGCAAATGCAATCCCTCTGACTTTCATTTCAACAAAGTTGAATTCAACTTTCTCCTCTGCTACAGCAGTTTTGATCCTATTATAATCGTCTTAAATAAAGACACCCTTGCCTGGTTAACTCCTTCCAGTGAATTTTTTTCTTTGAGAACATCTCAAGACTGGGATAAAAGAGGAGAGAGGGGCCATGATGATATGCACATGAGAGCTCCAGAAGGGACCTAGGTAGAAAGATGATTGATACACATGGAGAACCTTCCCTTAACTCTTTGACAACATATAAAATACAAACTGTGGAACAGACTGGGGAAATCTCTGAGTGACTATGGTTAAATTGCTTACCAATCCAGAATGGGGACTCATGGTTAAGATGAAATAGTGTTTTTCTTACCTCTACATATTTGTTCATTGTTGTGACGCCATGACAGCCTATCAGCGGAGAGAAATAAAAAGGAGGTTCAGCTTCACTTCATGAGTGAAGAGACAGGAGGTCAGATTCCCGGTCATGTGAAAAAAGAGATGCCAAGAAAAATCAAAGAGGTTAAGTGACAGACTAGGAGATGAGAAATAAGAGCTTGTGAAAACGGAAATTATAGTTAAAATAGGATATAAGAGAAGGGGCACTGGGAATCCTGCTTAATTCTGGAGAATGGACATGGGTCTGACCTAGAATCATTTTTAATGTATCAAGTTACTTGTGTACCACAAAATAATTATCATCATTATCATTATCATCATTATCATCAACACCTAACACTTATTAAAGATGTTCTACAATCTAGGTCTGCGATTTACATTTCTTTTTCACAATAATAGCATACAATTTAGGTAACATAAGATGTAGAGCATTAATAGAAACACCATTTACTGAATAACTTTTAATCCTCTTGCCTTTATCCTTCACACCATATATTAACAAGTCCTGACATTCTTTAATATAGTGGACTCCAACCACTTCCCATCGTCTCTTAGCTATGATCACCACCCAGGCCACCGTCACCTCTTCCTTGGATTATTACAATAGTCTCCCCTCTTACTTACCTACTTCCATGCTTGACTATCTGTGACGCATTCTCCAGACAGGATTATAAACAATTTGTCTAAAAATTGTATTTCATGGGCCTCCCAGTGGCACAGTGGTTAAGCACTGTGCTGTGGAGCTGTCGGCAGCAACAACGCGAGTTCGACGCCCAATGGGGAGAATCCCACATGGTGCTGCAGACCTCTCCTGCCTCGCCCACTGCTCCCCTCAACAGTGTATTTCCGTCCATCTGCCTGTGCTGCTCCCCACTCTGTCTCTGGTGAGCCCTCTCGCCGCCCCACTCCTCTGGCCGTTACCCCAGCTTGTAGGCATAAATAAATGAATCTTGAAAAAAATAAATAAATAAAAATTGTATTTCACATTGCATTACTCAATGTCTAAAATCCTCCAATGACTTCTGATTATCCTTAGACTAAAAAAGCAATCACTCTCCATAATGTGATATGTGCTTCCCAGCCACATGTAAACTCCATTGCCAAGTTCAACTTCAGAATAGTCTTAGCTGCTGTATATTCTACACAGAATGCTTTTACATGTCTCTTTCCTTCATCATTTAGCTCTCAGTTTAAATGTCCTCTTCAGCCTTCACTAGCTATCCTTGCTAAATAGGTTGGTTGCTCTTTATTCATTTGCCTTTTCCTTAGTGCATGTCTCTTTGTCTGACATTCTTATTATTTGTTAGATTACTTATTTTTTCCTTCACCAGAATCTAATGAAGACAGGGATTCCCTTTGTCTCTTGTTCACTGATAGTAATAGACAGTACTTACCCTGAAGCTATTTGGTGAGAAAGTAAAAGATATGGAAGTCAAGCAAGGTTCTGCTTGATTTTTATTTCAAGTTTGTTATTGAAATAATGCTGTACAGCTTACAATGTATCCCTTTTAAAAAATATACTCCCCAAATATTATATGAAGTTGGATCAAAATTTTTAAGGTGGGCAAGGCTAACTGACCTTGCTACCACCTACCCATCTAGAATCATCTCTCAACAATTTTCCTTCCTTTCTCCCCCTGTGCCTGAATATCAGCCACACTGTCCAGAAATAGCTCCTCTAAAGTACCATGCACTTCTGATTGGAATACCCTCACACTCGTCCTTCTGCCGATTACCATTCTTCCTCCTTTTTAGCCTAGAGATGTCTTACACATCTTCAGTCTCATATCAAGTAGAATCTCCAGCAAGCCTTCCCTCACGCCTCCCCTTGCCTGTCAGGATTCTCCTGCGGCTGATGTCCATGTGCCCTCCCCTCTTACCATTACAGTGTACTCTAAAGCCAGCTTATACTCCTTTTGCCAGAGCTACACGGGCTATGCCTTCACTTGCTCTCACGGCAGGTGGACCATGCTGAGAAGTTAATGGCCTGGTCCCATGGCTCCGAGGTGTATATTCCATTCTGTTTGCCTGAGCTCCCCACCCAGCTGTAAACCCAGCAGCTGATAGTGGTATCTCGCTTTATGGTACATTCTTTATATCTGCTGCCTTTTCTTCCCTTCCTTTCTCACCTCTCCACTTGTACACTAAAGCTTCCTTTACTTCCCAAATAAGTTATTTTGATTCACATTTTTATATGATGATTGCTTCTTGGGCGAACAAAACTAGGAGACTACCCTATAGCACTTATTAGAGTGTATTAGAACTATTTGTTTGCTTTTGAACTTAGGCAAGTACTTTGGAGAGCTGGGATTGCATTTTTTTCCCCTATCTGTATTCTCTGCACTTAGCAATAAGTACACACCTAGTAATCCTGCAGTAAATGTTCACCAAATCAGTGAACTGTACTTAATAGGTACCTGCTGAGCTGAACTAGAAAATAGGACTTCTTAATCTGAAAAGGAAAGAGAGAGATTTCTCACCTGATCTGGTTTGAGGATGCTTCTCAGTTCTTTGCAGTTTTGACAATATAATTCTGGTAGTAGAGATTCGTAGAATAATTTTTTTCCAACTCTGACTTTGTTCATTCTATTGCACTGATTATTCATAATGTATAATTTAGCAGCTCTCAGTATTCTGAACCACTCTTCAGAAATGAACAGATCTGCCGAGATGAATGACAGGAAGTGACCATTGCTCAGAGCACAGCCATCACTTGAGGCCTACATTTCCTATATTTCCTTTTAGTTCTGGAAATTATATTCAGCTCTTCATTTTAATTGTGGTTATTGTCATCAGAAAAAATTTCATGGAGTAATATTTTCTTGTTTATGATAACAATTTGGACTTCATTTTTTACAGTTATTAACAGTCAGTAAGCAAGTAATTCCATTTATTGCCACCATCAACATAACATTCTTCAAAATAAAACCTTAAAAAATTAAAAATTCAAGAAAATGCTTCCTCAGTTGTTGTCCAATGGATCAGAAATATTTTTAAAATACCCTACTTACTCTCCTCTAGTGATAAACTAAAATTGCATTCCATAGGGATTAAATCTGTCTGTGCTGGAACACATTAGCCTGCCTACTTTTTTACAGCAACATTCTCCCTTTCTCTGGAGTCCTTTCCTTTGATTATTCCAGAAGCTTATAATTATACATATAAAGCCTTTTTGAAACTTCCAAATAAATTTCTTTTTTATTTTCCTAGCACAACCTTAGACTTTGCAACTGTTGTTTAGGAAAAATCCAGAGTTCCCTTTCCCCCTTTCCCAGCACAAAGGGGAAACGTTTTCATTCCATTGATGTTCACGTGGCTTGCGTGGGGGTATCGATGAGTGTGCCCTCCCCTCCACACTCAGAGGCTTTTTGTAGGCTCCACGATTGGGCTAACTCGGTCTCTTCACAATTGCCTTTGTCATGAGGTAAGAAGGTCGTGCCCTAGGGGACGGGCCCACTTTGACCTGGGTTCCAAAATGGGAGACAGAGGAAGCCAACCTAAGCCTGATCTTCCAGCTGAAGTGGACCCACCAGAGTCCAAGCACATATCTGTGAATGAGACATTAGTTTACCTTGGCAGCTACTGAAATGCTTTGGGGATTATTTGTTATACAGCATTATCACCCTAAAGCTGACAAATCCAGCAAATCTCCTTGCAAATAAATAAAACAGTTAAATTTTTAACATTCAAAAGTTGGTTTAAGACTTAGCAAATGTATTATCTACCTTCACTATGGATGGTAAGATTCAACATTTGTCAACGTTAATCACAGTACCTTAATATTAGGTATCAATATGAATATTAATATCGTATTTTGTCTTTTCTGAAGGCTGAGCTATTCTATTTGTCGGCTTATACATTTGAATGACTCCAAATTGAGCTGGATAATTTTTGCCAACATTATCATAGTTTGTTTGTTTTTTCTAATTGCCTCTTTGGTTGTTTTCACCAGAATGCTTATGAGACTAATTTGACCACTTGTGTTATGTAGGTTATATGTCTTCAAAGGGAACAGAAAATTCACCATTATTTTTATGGTATTTGCTTATGACAGGCAAATGGTACATCCTACAGGATCTGATTAAATTTAATGGCAATGTCTTCATACTATTTTACTCTGTGTAGAACCTCCAGGCTTTGGGAAAGCAACATGGTAGAAGTACTAGGCTAAGAGCTTTCAGACAACAGCCCTATGATTCAGCTGTGCGTTCCTTTTAAACACTGAAAATTATCATTTAAGCTTTTACTTATTCATAAAATAGGTATATATTAATCATCAACATAGCCTGGGTATCTGTGTTCCTATCCCCAAGAAATTCACAGTTCCGCTGAATAGAAAATGTAAATGTGAATCAGGGAGAAAGGTAGGGATATTCTGCTGCCTATCATCGAGTAAAACATGTTTGTTTCCTCTCTGTGCCAGGAGAAGAATCAATGGCATGATAATTATTCTCATCATTTGGGGAAGAAGAGTTTTCATTCTGCTTAAGTTAATTCTGATGATAATTTTTCTTGACCATTCACTACCAATTTAGCTTCTAGTGATGGTGTGAATAATATTAACATCTGCATGAAGAAAGGCTAGAAGATGTTCTATTGAATTATGAAATATTAGCACATTTTACCAAGAAATTAGAATTTGGAATAGAGCCTGCAGTGCTTATTTCTTAATGAAAGACACAGTTCTTTGCTTGTTTCAGGCCTTATAATGGACTTGATCAGGGAAATAATCCTTCGTATAGATAATTAATGCAAACCACGCTTTACATTTTCCTGCTGACTAAGGGACTTTAAGTTGAATGTGTTTTCAAGACCCTGATAATTTAAGAGAAAAGTCTTTGATATAACCAGCCAAATCTACCCACTGTCTGATTTTTTGAATAAAGTTTTATTTGAACATGGCCATGCTCAAATGCACTGTAAATATGGATACACAGAACAAGTACAGGAAGTAAGAAAATTTAATTTTCTTTAAAAGTTTCTACCATTTATTCTTTTACTCTTCCAAAACTCCTGCAACAAATTTAGTCTGGATTTATTTTGGCCTGTATGGTTTTATTTTAATTTGTGCGTGTGTGTGTGTGTGTGTGTGTGTGTGTGTGTGTGTGTATGCTTAAAAATGTATTTTTTCTTTTTTGTTTAATTGAGCTAACGTTGGTTTACAGCACTGTATATGACTCAGGAGAATTGGTTCACACCTCCTCAGATGTACATCAACACCCCCACCCACCACCAGAGCACCTATATCCCTTTACTGCAAACCATTGAGCACCCTGCCCACTTTGTTCCCACCCTCCCTTCCCACTGTAGTAGCCTCAATTCTGCAGTCCTATTTCTAGATTTTGTTTTGATTTAGTATTGTGAGTTCTTTTGTTCTGTTTCCATATATTCCATATGTGAGTGACATCATCCCATATTTGTCTTTTCCCTCTGGTTTATTTCACTTTGACTATTGCCCTCCAGTTTCACCCATATTGTCACAAATGGCAAGAATTCAACTCTTTTTTTAATAGTTGACTCAGTCTTGGAAGGTTACATGCCTCTAAAAATGTGTTTATCATTTCCTGATTTCCCAATGTGTTGGTATAAAGATGTTCATGGAGTTTCTTAGGATCCTCTGAATTTCTGATTTTTCTAATATAGTTTCTCCTCTTTGATTTCTGATTTTGCTTATTAGAGGTTCCTCCCCACCCTTTTTTTCCCAGTGAGTCTAGCTACAGATTTGTCTTTATTTGTTTTTTTCCCCAAAGGATCAGCTTCTAGTTTCATAGATCTTTTGAACTGTCTTTTGAACCTCTATTTTGAACTCTAAGGAAACTGTTTTCTTCCTTCTACTGACCTTCAGTTTCATTTGTTCTTTTAAGGTTAGATAATTTATGACAGCTCTCTCAAACTGTTTCTTGATTTGGGCCTGTATTGCTATATACTTCCCTGTTAGAACTGCTTTTGCTACATCACAGAGGTCCTGGTAGGTGATGTCTTCATTTTTGCTGCTCTTCAAGTACTTTTTAATTTGTTCTTTGAATTCCTCATTAACTAATAGTCATTCAATAGTATCTTGTTCAGTCTCCACACACTAGAGGTTTTTCCACCTTTCTGAAGTTAGTCTGAGTTTAATTAGTTTCTATGCATATACTGATACCTTTTCAGTCTCTCTTCATTAAAGCATCTACTATCTGTATAGGAACAATTCATAATTGTCCAAATCACTTAAAACACTCGGTCTGAAAAAAGAGTCAGAATGATTTTTTACTTGCTGTTTGCTCTTGCGTTCTTGTATTTATAAGATGCTGTCATGATTACTTGACAAATCTACAAAGTGAACTACATCTGTTGGTTTTGAGCTGGCACAGCTGGAAGTTCCTTAGCTTCTGTACTAAACTTTTTATATGGGTATGATTTTTAGTTGCCTATTCTGTCTTTATTTATGCAAATTACAGTGTTATTTATAAGCAAGTAAATAATCATTTCTAAGACAACATCTGCAATGCTGTCTGATTATTAGACACCTGCAATGTCAGCTTGCTCTGAATGGAAGGCCATATAGTGCATGAATCAGACCATAACTTGAAATACATTTCAACCATTTGTGTGCTTATTGTTCTCAGTCTTAATTTGAGACATTTATTTATTGGTTTTTGGTCTTAGATATGCCTTTTATTTCAAAACATTTTTAGATTTTCCAAATATAAAAATCTGCTGAGTTGAGGACTAAAGAATGATATTCTGGACTCCCAAGTCATTTACTTGCCATGTGACCTTGTGACTACATGACTTAACTTCTTAGTTCCTATTTCTTAGCCTGTGAATTGGGGATTTTGAGGAACCAAGGAGAAAATGTAATGGATCACCATGACACTAACTAACATTTAAGGACGCAGTAATTATTGGCTCTCTTTCTCTACTTTGCATTTCTTTTAAACCTTTCATAGGATGACCATGCTTTTTTCCAGTTTATACCAAAACCAAGAAATGACTTGTAGGAGGCATTTAGAAACACAAAGAAAATATCTGAGGGGGTCCTTACTTGTGTCTACCACTAGCAGAATTTTTTAAAAGATTTTTAAAAATGTATTTATGCATACAAGAACTGGGTTGTAAGCCAGAGGTGCGGGGGGGTGGGGGGATGAGAGGATTCATCAGAGGCAGAGTGGGGAATAGAATAGGCGGATCTACTGAATACACTGCTGAGGGGAGCAGCGGGCGAGGCAGGAAAGGTCTGTTGAGCCATGTGGGTTAGGTCCCTGGCTGGGGCTTGAATTCAAGCGGCAATGACCAGCACTAGGTTGATTGCGCTGAGACTTTAAACCCTGCACCACCAGGGAGGCCCCTAGCAGAATTTATTATTTACCTTATAATAGTTTCCTCTGGGAAGCAAAACAAAACAAAAGTAAAAGAAACAAATTGGAAGTAGCAGGTATGTCATCTGCTACTTATATTTGAATGCCTTGCAGGTATAAGGATAGACCTGTGCATAAGTTGCTATTTGAAATCATTTATATAGCAAATATAATCATATAGTAGTGTAACATATATCTGAAGATTTTGTCAGACATTAAAACACAATTCAGGAATTAAATTGATTGTAGCCTTATTGTTGTCATTAATATTTCTGCCAACCAAACAAATCCACAAACATGTTGCTGTTGGGAAACTGAATTAAGTATGAGTTTATAATACATCACAGATGTAGGGTAAATAGAAGTGATCAGGTTTTTTCCGCCCTCCCGCCATTAGCATCAGTGATTCACACCTGTGGTCTTATACTCACGCTGATGGCAGCGTCTGGAGCGTGGTGCCGGCGTGCGTAAGTGGGCGCACCTGAGCCAAGACTGAGCCTGTAAGGGCAGAGCATGGGGGCGGAAGACCATGCGGTAGAGTGCAGGAGACACCAGGGAGGAGAATGCCAGAGAGCCCAGAAAGAGTAAAAATTCACGGAGGGCTAGGAAGCCTGTCAGCCTCCTGCCTGCCCTGCACCTGGTTACCTCACTACAAATGGGTTAGAAAGATCATTAAAAGCCTGAAAATGCCACTGAGGACTTCAGGACTCTCCTTTACTCATCTACCTGAATCTATAGAGAAGCTGCTCTGTTCCTTGCTTGGCTTCAAAGCTATCTCATTTTATTATCTGTACTGTTTAATGATTGATTTTATTTAATTCATCTCTTGTACTTTTTCTTGAACAACCAGTAGCCAATTATAATGAAATCATTACTGTTTATTTTTTTTTAACGACCCTATTGATCACTTCTCTCTCAGTTGTGCTTTTACATCTCTCTCATTTATTAATTTTTTCTCTCAATTCACTGCTGACCTCTGTTCATTAGAAGCAACAGCTATGGACTAAATGAAAAAAAGCTGGGTTTTCATCTTTTCTCTGCTAACAATTAGTCATGAAACTGGAGAAATCACGCATGTTCCCGGAATCTCCAATCCCTCTTCGGTTAAGCCCTTATAGATTTACAGAGTTGTGGATTAGTTGAAGAAATACTGGACCAAAGATCAAGAAACTTGAAATCTTGTACTGACCTTATGCAATTTAAGGAAACCTGTTGGGCTTTAGTTCCCTCATTTGAAAACCAGTAGGTCTCATAGATTCGTGGCACCTTAGCCACTGGAAGGATCTTGGAGCTCATCTAGTCAACTCCCTTGCTTTTCTCATGCGGAAGCTCAAATTGCTCTCATGTCATGGCCGAGATCCTCAAAAATAAGGAGGAGCAGAGCCTGTCTTGTAGTTCCCAGGCTGACCTCTTCTTGACTTATCCTCCGAAGTACTTTTCAATTAGATGATATTAAGTCTAGTAAACATCAACTAAATTATCGTGTTTTAGGGGAGGTTTGATGAATAATTATACAAATTTAAATTATCAAAAATGATAACTCAGTTATATCTGTTTTTAAATGGTTCACAGATTATGGCAAAACAGTACTAAAATACAAAGTACAAAATAGTACTAAATACTGCTTGCTACTATTCTCTCAATTTAAAAGCAAGGGATTCTGAATATTTGTAGGGAGACATCTTTCACTTCTCACCTGGCTTCTCTTCCTACAGAATGGGAACCCCCAATAGTGTGTGGGGTTGGTGAGATCCAAGGGATTAAGCATCTTTTAGTTTGTGACTCCCGAGCCAAGGAGACATCTTCTGATTGGGCAACTGATGTAAGATCTCTGGTTTTACTTGGATTGGCTGCCAGGGTAAAAAGTGGATATTTCTAGCCTTCATCGAGGTTGTGTTTTGCTTAGGAAAGCTGATATTCTGGTCTCACTGACTTTTTCAGAGCAAACCAGAACATACAGTGCTAGAGGTTAGGCAGGACTGATTGAGCCAGCTCAGAAATGTAGATAGGTTAATTTCATTAACCACCAGGAAATTTAAGGCACATTTGTGGAACTCATGTTTCCCTTTCTCACAATGAAAAGTTCAAGGCTGCAATGTCGTATTTTCAAAGGACTAGAAATTTATTCATTTGTCAAATTTCAGGGTTCCAATATATCTGAAATTCAGTCCTTTTATTTTGTAGATGGGTAACATTGACTGTTACAAAGAAGGAAGGTTAGTTTGCTCAATCAACTGGGTGTAGTGATTCACAGACACATGAAAGACAAGATTCTGAGTCTCCTTGGTCTTGTGCATTTTCCACAGTATCAAACGGATTCTGGAGGGAAAAATCCTACTATACTGGTGGAATAAATTCTTGTAGTATGTCAGTAGGTGGGTGATATTCCAGAAAAATGATGCAGGAAAATATGAGAGGAACTCAAGACAATCAAGTACCATTTGGGTGAAGAGGATGCAAGTCTAAAACAGATGCCCAAATTTAGAACTGTCTGGAGCAAATATTTTTTCCACAAATCCTAATTCAAGAATATTTTTTTTAGTAGAAGTTTTATCCACATTCCATGTTACTGACTAAATAATATGGAAGACAAGTTTTAACTCTTGTTACACCTATCACAAATAGGCAGTGATAGAGTTGAGTACCCTCCTTCCTTTTCTTTTCCCCTTGTATTCAAAAATCCTGGTGTTAGAGTGGAACATGAACATAAAAGCATGGCATTTTTTTAAGGCTACAGACTAGAGGTTCTCATCTGTTAGCAAGTGTAGCAGATCACCAGATGGGCTTATTACAAGGTTGATCCCTTGTCTTCTACTCCCAGTTGTTCTGAATCTGTTAGTCTAGGTTAAAGACCAGCCTTTAGCCTTTCTACATTTTAAGACATGTTGTCTTTGAGACTGGGTTTGATTTACCTTTATCCTATGGACAAAGACTAAGAAAAGCAAGGGGTGGATGTGTGTGTGTGTTATATTTCTTTTTTTTTTTTTCCTAAGACCTATCTAGACCCATCTTGAGAGTCTTAAGATCTCTTTAAGAGTGCTGAAATAATCTAAGGTAGAACAAACCTACTGCCTATTACTCTCATATAAGTATTTTCCCCCAGTTTCTGGTACCATATATAGTCCCAACAAATGAGCATTAAGGTCTGTGAATCATGGGAAACATACCAAATACCCTAACTGGGAGAGTTTCCTAATGAAGGGATTGTACATCATTTAGTTTGCCTATCCCAGGCATATTTAGCAACGTACCAAGTCCTTATAATGTCAAAATAAGAAACAAGAAGAATCAAGTCATACTCTGAAATAAAAATTATATTCAAGGGGAAACATTAATATATAAGCAAGGGATCAATTAAATTTAGATGAGGCCTCATCATGCCTCATCTAAGATAACACTGGTCAACAAATTTTTACAAAAGTCATATCACTGAAATAAAATTAGTCATTTCCTATCAATTTGTATATGCTCAACATGAATATGACAGTCAAATTCTAATTTGGGCCCTAGTTTTTTTTTTTTTTTTGTAATCTGCAATAAATTGATGTTTACATCATGAAATGCATGCCAATAGTAATAGGCCTATGGTTAATACCTGTAAAAAATCAATTCATAGACTACTTCTTAGATTTATTCACTTGTCTCTTGTACAGCTGTTCAGGAGCACCTCTGGGGAGTGTCCAGCAGTAGTCAGCCAGCATTGCAGTGGACCATTTTCCCTGGTATCTTTGTTCCATTGTTGCGATATCTTGATGAACATGTTTGCCATGTTCATCACTAACCATACCACACTTTTCAGGGAGGAAACTCAGATGGAAATGAAGGAAGTGGATCTTTATAGACATATTGCAGCCAAGTTTCTGATACTGCATCAGCATGTCTTTTACTAGTTCCTTGTAGTTTTCTGCCCTAACATTCCCAAGAAAGTTTGTAGACACTAGGCGAAAAGCATTCCATGCTTGTTTTGCATCATCCTGCAGCAAATTGTTGAACTGATCAGCTCAATGCAGACGGAATGTTTGGGTGAACTATTCTCAACTTCTTTTGCTTCATTATTACACCAGAAAGAGGAGGAATCAAGCAAAACGAACAGTCTTTTATGTGGTTGCTTGGCTCTCTCCACACCATGGGGACTGCAAACGGCGTTGATGGTCTTTTGCCATTGAACCACTGTGAAAGCTGTGTTGTACATGGAGCACAGCATATATGCATGGCCCAAGGCTTGTCTTGGTCACCAACCTTGCATCCCAAGTAAAGATGATAAACCTTCTTCACTTGAGAAATGATACTTTTCTTCTGGTTGGCAAATGTCACATCCCCACAAATAGAGCAGAAATTGTCCACGCTATTAACGCACTTTTGAGGCATTACTGTTCTGTAGTGTGCCTAAATGGATAAAATAATAACAGTTCTGTGGAACAGTAGCTTCAACTGTCTTGCACAAAGTCTAAAATATTTTCAATGCTCAACCTTTCCGACAGGGCTTTCTATAGTGCACTGCTGATGTCAGCTTACTTCAGCAGCCGCCTGGCAGTAGTATTGCATTGCATCAGAAAATGATGCAATCAACTCTGGATGATGTGTGCATGATGGTATTATGCAATGTGATGCAATATCACATCATTCTAGGCTGATATAGGATGTTGGTGTAGTCCTATTGGATAAATTTACATGGTGAAACATATAAAATGACTTATACGAAATATCTTCAAAATGAGAGCTAATAAAAAATTTTCAGGCTTATATTCATCTTCAGCACACCAAGATACTACAGATTAGGGCCTTTTAAAGTCAGTTATGATCTCACTGTTGACCAGTGTAATAGAATTAAAAGAAGTCATAAATTGTTTGACCTCCTCCCCAAGGGAGTATAAAACCCCCTACACTAGCCAGCAGGTGGAACTATGGATTGTGTCTGCTGTTGGGTCTGGAGCTGGTTTTGCTGTCCTTATTCTGTGATCCATTCTCCTTCTGCCACTCTGACCTTTCCCCACATTGGCCCATGTTTGTTCTCACGTACTAAATTTTTCAACATCAGGAGTGATGTTCTCAGTTTTTCTGCTTGCAGTTAATTGTCCTATGATTAGACATTAATTACAAATGACTCATTAAAGATGTTGGCTTTGGCTTAAAGAGGATGCTATTTTATTTCTGAGAATTTTGACTGACATTCTCTGTACTACTCTGTGTCTCTCTACCAATTCGCAGCAGGGTTTGGACAGCACATGCTTGTTTGCCTGCAAGAGAACTTATCCATCAAAACCTACCTGCAAGCACTCTTGCATTGATAGAATAGTGACCCCATGGTTATTCTTAGAGACACCCCCCTGGTTGTAGCATCCTAAGGCTTTTGTATTTACTTCTATGCTATACCTACTATGATATAAGTATAATTCAGTTTTGATAAATGCTGGACAACCAATTCTAACCCTTGACAGCTGAGAAGTTCATATCCCGAACTACCTGCATTTTTCACAGTTTGGGTCACTATATATCGGTCAATTTATATCTATCACTATGCACCTAAAGACCCATAGGGTCATTATGGGTAATCTATTGACCCATTATAGGGTCATCTATTGACCCACTAGACAACCAGGGGCCTCCCAGGTACCACAGATCCAAATTGTCCAAACTATCCAATGCTAAATCTGCTAATCCTGCCTCATTTGTTGCTTCACACAGAAACCATAATAAAGGCACACACAGTCCCCCTCTCTCCCTCACTTCCTGATCCACCCTAGTATTTCTCCTGAGGGTCCTGCTGGTGTGCTGTGATCTCCCCCAGGAAACTATGAGATAACAAAACTCTAAATTCTTTCTGGCTTCTCTCTCTTGATTTCAGTTTGGCCTCATCACGCCTCATCTAAGGTAGTAGAATTAAAACAATAGGTCATATGTATTTCAAGGGTTACTCATACCTCTTATCAGTAACTCTAATAAATACTGAGGAAGGAAGAGGAAAGAAATTAGACAATAGCAAATTTCCCATTTCTTAACAGATCCTTAACAGTTTCAAGGTAAACTTCTGAAACAATTTCATATTAGCTCAGACTATTAGAGATTACATTGGAATTCACAGGACATTTTCTGAATGGCTTGTTTTTATTTCATAATTGAAAACTCATTCATCTTGGTAATATTTAAGGTCCCCAAGCTTATTCATTACCAATGACTCTTTTGAAAATCACATCAAGTTACATCTACAACCTTAATAAGTTACAGAAACTAGATGATTAGTTTTGGTTACTCTGAAGTAAAAAGAGTTCAGAACTTGAAAGCCTCTGGCTGTATCTTGTGACTAGTTTCAGAAAGATAGTAAGTTCATTCCATACCTAGTGTTTGTTTATTCTTTAAAGGGACCTGATTATTTTCTCTAGTGAACTCTAATCTGAAGTAGAAATGGGAGTTCTTTATTTGTAAAGTCCTTCTTATTGACTATTTTCTAACCCTAGGAGCAAAGCAAAGTTGGAGAAATTAAAAAGAAGGAAAAAAGGGAGGCAACAAAGAGGAAGAAGTAATTTCCATTCATTATAGCATAGTATAGTTTTAATAATAAACAGACCTGTCTGTCTACATATGTGTGACATACATAAAAATAGCACTTAGTTAGTTCTGATCTGTAACTATGCACATATTTAAAACAAAGAACTGAAATAGATTACATAACTATATAGCTCATTTCCTCTCCCCTTTCGCCAATGTTTTCTTAAGAGATTTGGCTTTTTTCTCCACCTTCCTTCACTTAGATATCTAGGAACTGCCATAAAATTTTAAAAACAAGTTTAGGGTGGCAAATAGTGTCACCAAACTTACTATGATCAACATTTCAGGGTACAGTTAAGAAAAACTATCCTTCAAAGAAAACACATTACTCTAAAATCTTATTTGTAATACAATTCAGAATTTAGAGCTACCGTAAATAAAACACTTTTGAATTTATTCAAGATAAATTTTGTCACTGTAGTCTTAGGAGCACCTGATGGGCCATTCATCAATAATTAATCTAAAAAAAGCTTCCCAGTTGATGAATTCAAACTGAATTTTTCTCTCTAATTAGTGCACTGTGGAAATGGGTATTTCCTACTGTCATTGTATATTCTTGAATATGCATAAAAGGATACTGATGAAAATTGCTTAGATGGCTTAACAATACTGAATGGCGGTAATTGGACTAAATTTTATATGCCTGATTCATTCAATGAAGACTTTCCTGTGAATATGAAATTAGATTCTGTTTTCAAAGCTCATATACATACTGCATACTTCATACATTGAGAATCTTGTTTACAATGGTTTGTCATGTTTGCATGAGCAAAAAAGATCATTTATTAATCAACAGACTTAATGACTGGTTATTTTCCTTCTTTTGAATTTACAGGTCCACCCTATGGACACTGCCTTGTGTTTCTCCTATTGGGTTCATAGATGGGGATATTGTCATGTGATACAGGCTTTAAATATGTTTGGCTGATAGTATATTTATTGGGATTCAGGGAAAGAAAAGCTTTATGTTCATGAGTTATGAACATCTTCAGATTTTTTAAATGTAAAAGTTAACAGGCAAACTCAAGTGATAAAGCATAAATGGACTGTGGTATCAAGGGGGTAAATTTAAGTCCTACTATCCAATTAGGAATGAACTAGATTTCTCTTCCACAACAGTTTATTTCATCTAGAAAACTGCTCGTATAAATCTGAAAATTCATTCAATTAACCAATGAATACCTATTTTATATGTACATCTACACGTAAAGTACTGATTATTGTTAAGTTGATATTCAAACTTACATTATATTAAAATTATGTTCTGGGCCTCCCTGGTGGCGCAGCGGTTAAGCGCTGCGCTGTGGATCTGTCGGCAGCGGCGACGCGAGTTTGACGCCCGGCCGGGGAGAATCCCACATGGCACGGCAGACCTCTCTTGCCTTGCCCGCTGCTCCCCTCAGCAGTGTATTTCTGATCTGCCTGTTCTGCTACCCGCTCTGTCTCTGGTGAACCCTCTCGCCGCCCCACACCTCTGGCCTGTACCCCAGCTTGTATGTATAAATAAAAAAAAAAATTATGTTCTGTTAGTCAAAATGCAAAGCATTTCGGGTCTTGATATTTAATTCATTTTATTAACAGGGAACAATTCATTTAATGATGGCTCTGAATTTTCCACCTTGTATTTTTCCTTTTTGTTTTTAAACAAAACTTCTAATTCCAGAGTCACAGGGTTCTCTATTCACGGCACCAGGTCATCAACAATGGTATGTGAAAAGAAAATCTTTAATGTGTTTACATCAAACACAGGTATTTAACCAGCTATCTAATACTAAAGCTGATTCTGTTCTAAAAAGAATTTATTTTGCCAACCACATCTCCCTCCTGTTACACAAGTCTGTAGTAAGTACAAAGTAGACAGTACAAAATGAGAAACATCTTGGTCTCTGCTTAATTATTTGATCTTTAAGAACAGCTGAATCAGAACATTTTGACTCAAAGCAGCACTATTTCATCACTTTTAAATTATGGGATCATGAATGCTGGTACTGTAAAATTCATCCCAAAGTCAAGAAACACAAGATGAAGAGGTTCTTGCCTCACAGTTGATGGGTCTCATTCAAGGTTAAATGTTTCATCAGTCAGCTTTCCTTCAGAGTGCTCAGATATAACCCAGAGAGAATACCATGGTACATTCTCTCCTCATCCTTCACTCCCTGTCTCACCTGCTTCTCTTTTTTTATTGAACTCAACATAGATATGGCCATCCAGATTATGAATGGGTACAGAGTTTATATCTCCTAGTGATACTGAGCATTACATCTGCAACATATATTGATTGAGAGTCTATAATAAAATACGCCAGGCATATTTTCAGATGCTGGGGATACATCTTTCACAAAATTATTGACATTTCTTATTTATTGTTATTTTCCTCTTCTGTTCTATGTCTGTATGGATATATTACCTAATATTAGTATTATTTGCAGGAGAAATGGAGAGAAATGTATTCAATCTTACATTTTTAACTACATGTCCTTAGCAAATACATCCTATTGTTAGTTAAACATTACTGTTTTAGTCCATCTCAGCTGCTATAATAAAATACCACAGACTGAGAAACCTATAAACAGTGGAGATTTCTTACTTGTAGGCTGGATGTCCAAGGTCAGAGTTTCAGAATGGTCAGCTGAAGGTCCCCTTTCAGGAACCCTGAAGGTTACAGTGTTCTCATTGTCTCCTCATGTGGTGGAATTACCTATGGATTTCTCTGGGAGTCTCTTTTACAAAGCACTCAGGGTTTTAATTGCACTCATGTTTTCACCATGATTCCTTATTACAACTAGCAAAGGTCCCGCCTACAAATAGAGTATCATTACTTTGTGTGGTAGGATTATAACACACAAATTTTGGAGGGACACAAATATTCAGAACATAACAATGACTTAAAGCTCTCACCAATCTTGTACAAAATCAGAATACCAATGAAAATTTATACTTTGGGCCTCCCTGGTGGCGCAGCGGTTAGGTGCTGCGCTGTGGAGCTGTCGGCAGCAGCGACGTGAGTTTGACACCCGGCCGCGGGGAGATTCCCACATGGCGTGTCAGAGCTTTCCTGCCTTGCCCGCAGCTCCCCTCAGCAGTGTATTTCCGTCCATCTGCCTGTTCTGCTCCCTAATCTGTCTCTGGTGAATCCTCTTGCTGCCTCACACCTCTGGCCTGTACCACAGCTTGTATGCATAAATAAATAAATCATTCAAAAAAAAGAAAATTTATACCTTTCAATTGTTATATGTCATAGTTACTGTTGTCAGATTACACTGGTCAACAATTTTTTACAAAAATCATATTACTGAAATAAAATTAGTCATTTCCTATCAATTTGTATGTGTTCAACATGAATATGACAGTCAAATTCTAATTTTGGCTCTAGTTTTTTTGTAATCTGCAATAAATAGATGTTCACATCATGAAATGCATGCCAATAGTAATAGGCCTACAGTTAATACCTGTAAAAAATCAAGTCATGGACTACTTCTTAGATTTCTTCGCTTGTCTCTTGTACAGCTGTTCAGGAGCATCTCTGGGGAGTGTCCAGCAGTAGTCAGCCAGCATTGCAGTGGACCATTTTCCCTGGTATCTTTGTTCCATTGATGCGATATCTTGATGAAGACATACACCATGTTCATTATTAACCATACCACAGTTTTCAGGGAAGAAATCCAGATGGGAATGAAGGAAGTGGATCTTTAGAGACATATTGCAGCCAAGTTTCTGACACTGCATCAGCATGTCTTCTACTAGTTCCTTGTAGTTTTCTGCCCTAATATTCCCAAGAAATTTGTAGACACTAGGCGAAAAGCATTCCATGCTTGTTTTGCGTCACCCTGCAGCAAGTTGTTGAACCAGTCATCTTTGAAGAGCTCTTGAATCTGAGGACCCACAAAAACTCCCTGTTTAATCTTTGCTTCACTTTCGATATAAAGTAATTGCATCATCTTCTAGAAGATTCCATTGTTGGAGTCTTGATCCTAGCAATTCTGCTTTGTTCTTGGATAAGTCCAAATCATAAACCAGATCATTTAGTTCTTCCTGTGTTAGTCTGTGTGGGGTTGATGATGCAGCACAGTAAAAATCTGGATCACTGCATGCTGATGGAACAGGAGAAGAACAGGTCGGCTCACCCTTGTCCTCATCAGATGAATCAAGACAATAGTCTGCTAGAGGTTCTGGAATAGGAAATCCCTCACCATGTGGAAGTGTTCTCAATACAGACGGAATGTTTGGGTAGACTATTCTCGACTTCTTTTGCTTCATTATTCCGCCAGAAAGAGGAGGAACCAAGCAAAACGAACAGTCTTTTATGTGGTTGCTTGGCTCTCTCCAAACCATGGGGACTGCAAATGGCATTGATGGTCTTTTGCCATTGAACCACTGTGAAAGCTGTGTTGTACATGGAGCACAGCATATATGCAGGGCTTGTCTTAGTCACCAACTTTGCATCCCAAGTAAAGATGATAAGCCTTCTTCACTTGAGAAGTGATACTTTTCTTCTGGTTGGCAAATGTCACATCCCCACAAATAGAGCAGAAATTGTCCATGCTATTAACACACTTTCGAGGCATTACTGTTCTGTAGTGTGCCTAAATGGATAAAATAATAACAGTTCTGTGGAACAGTAACTTCCACTGTCTTGTACAAAGTCTGAAATATTTTCAATGCTCAACCTTTCCAATAGGGCTTTCTATAGTGCACTGCTGACATCAGCTTACTTCAGCAGCCGCCTGGCAGTAGTATTGCATTGCATCAGAAAATGATGCAGTCAATTCTGGATGATGTGTGCATGACAGTATTATGCAATGTGATGCAATATTACATCATTCTAGGCTGCTTTAGGATGTTGTGGCAGGTCCTACTGGATAAATTTACACAGTGAAACATATAAAATGAATTATATGAAATATCTTCAAAATGAGAGCTAATAAAAAATTTTCAGGCTTATATTCATGTTCAGCACACCAAGATACTGCAGATTAGGGCCTGTTTAAGTCAGTAACTATCTCACTGTTGACCAGTGTTATTAGACTATACAGCAGAAGGGAAAGAGACGGAAGTTTTGTTGACAGACACACTATGTCAGGCACTTTTTTTTTTTTTGAGATTAAATTCACATGCCACATGTTTTAAATTTTCTTTTAAAACACAAAATTTAATGGTTTCTAGTATATACAAAAAACTGTGTAACCTGCTATGCACTTTTTACAAACTTCCTTTTATTTATCAGTTTCAACAGTAGCTATCATTAACATTATTTTTGTAATAGACACGCTGAATCAGCTTCATGGACACTTCATAGAGTTTGCCAAAAACCTCACACCAAGGAAGGATTTGAACCTACATCTGTTTGTCACCAAAGTCCAACCTTTCCCACTGCATCTTGTGGAGAGTAAGGTTTTTTTAATTTAAATATTTTTATTAAGAAAATTATTTTTTTATTTTTTATCATATCCTTGATCACACCCATGCACTCTGCGACATTATTAGTCTTAAACTCCGTGTACTCAATATTCTCCTAGAGGCAGTGAAAAATACCAATCATCACATTTTGCATACGCATTAATATCTTCTGAGTTCTTTCACATGTGTTACATACCATAATTTAAATAGTTGAGATGGAAATTTAATATGTAACACCAGCCAAATGCAACAAAATTCATATCAATTAAATAGAAGACAACATGGCTAAATTAAGTGTTGGATGACTTCATCCAAAATTGTTTTCATCTCTGTCTCTGGAAGATCACAGGTCGGAGACCTGGTACTGTTTTAAGAAACTCATCTAAAACTAGACTGAGAAAAAAATTATTCTGATTCTGCTAGGAAGACTTGGAGTGTGGACTAAAAGTTTTCAGAATATAACACCTAGCATGATCTTTTCTTTGATGATGACTTTTACAAGTTTACAGATAATCCTCTGATATTGCTGTCTGAGACTTTTATTTCAAAGCTCCATGTTCACTCATTAATGTGTGCCACCAAGGAAGGAGCACATAATCCCAACGTTTATGTGAGATGTGCCCTTATTCCCCGCACATACTGCAGTCATGGTAACGGGAATTAGAGGTACTGATGTTGTATTGCATGTCCCTGACCTGTGGTCCCATTTCTGTTCAAATGGGTCCCGATGCCATCAATATTTGTTATCAAGAATGTCTACTGGAGAGAATGAGAAGCACATCCATCCCCCAACTCGCCATAATAAATGACTAAAGCAAATGAGATCAAGGAAAAAAGCTATTTGTTGCTTTATGAAAGCTTCCAATGGGAATTAAATGATCAATGTAGCGTGGTGATTCTCAAATGTGGTCCATACACCAGCAACATCAGATCAACATCATCTAAAAGTTTGCTCAAAATGGAAATTCGCAGTTGAACCCCAGTCTTGCTGAATTGACAGCTATAGAACTAGAGGTCCAACAATCTTATCTGACAAGCCCTCCAGCCTTGTGATGCTACCCCTGATAAAGTTTGAGAGCTACACTGTAATGTGAGGATAAAAAACAAATGACTAACAGCTAATCATATCAACAATATAATTTATTGAATTATTTTTGAACCATTTTTCTACAGTAAAATCATAAGATAATTGAGCCTGGACACAGGGCACATTTATTTGGTCCCCATCTTTGCATGAACTCAGTCAACATCTAAAGAAAAGAACATTTCTGCTCTCTCTTACTGAGGTACAAGAATGGAGACTCTGCCACTGCCCTCTCTCCACTTTTTACTAAGGATTAGAAAAATCTGGTAAAATTCAATTTATAACTCAAGGGCTTAGGCACATGAGACAAAAATGATGCTAAACATGCATTCAGATTTATGAAAGAGACATAACACTTATTCATGTCTGACTATAATTCTCATTTTCTTGGAGACCAGTTCATTAGCAGCCTTATTATGAAAATATTTTAATTGGATATGGACTTATTTTAAAATGTTTTCAAGTAACTACTAGTGACCACAAATGAAGTTTTCTGAGCTCTCATGCAAACTGTATATTACAACAGAATTATTTAAATATTTGTTTAAATAATGTGTAGTACATATTTTTACTGTATCTATGAAAAATGGACAAAAGTATATGAAAAATAAGTTGTTTGTAAAGCCCTGAGACTAATCAGTATTAGCAGTTCACATATACTTTTCTAGTCTTTTATCTATGCATTTTAATGCAACTGAGATTCTCTAGTACCTGTGATTTTGTATTATTTGTTTAATTAGCCCAGTTTATATAGAATAAATATTTTCCATAGCATTAAGATATCTTCATGATCATTATTTAATATAACCCCATAATATGCCATAATTTACTTGTGTTTTTTTTAAGATTTAGGGAATCAGAACTACTTTCCTTCTTTTCTCTTTATGCAGATAATTCCCTGTTGAACATCTTTTCACATAGACTGTATCTCAGCTTTTAAACTCTGATCATTTCCATTGAATAGTTTCCAAAAAGTAGAATTATTAGGTTTATGACTATTTTAAAGTTTTTTACACTTCTTCCTAGTGTTTCCCCAACAATACTGTATAAATTTATGTGCCTACTAGAAGACCCCAAGAAGGTCTGTTTTACTTCACCTTCACCAGAAAGGTTTTCATCTTAATTCTAGGAAAAAGATGTTATTTCTTTGTTACATTAATTTGCATTCATTTCATCACTAACTAGGTTAAACAAATATTCCAATTTTAATAAGCATTTGTATTGGCTCTTTTAAGAACTCATTCACATTCTCTATCCATTTACCTATTAAAAGTTGAGTGTTTTTATTGATTTTATGAATGAAAAATCATTTCAATGGTTTTTCTCTATTAGGGATTCAGAGATTTGAATATCTGTTATATAACACTAATAACAAATAGGAACAACCAAACATAATTATAGGAAATATTCAACAAAGGCTTGTTTGCAGTGAGCACCTTCCCCAGTGCTCAGTGGCCACATTCTGCATTCAGTGCTCCACTCAGAAAGCTTGGTCAACCATATGACTTCTCTCTCCCTTAACCTCTGGTGCCATCCTCTTGCAAAGAAGAGCAAAGCATTCCTTTTGCTCCTCTCTAAGGTAACACCAATTATCACCTGAACCACTGCAAGCATGTCCTGATTCCTGGTATTACACTTGGTCCCAATTCAATGAAAGTCTGCTTATCTCCCCTCCTCCTGATCAAGTAAACTGAACAGAGGGTCAGGAAAAAGGCAAAACTTGCAAGTTGACCATAGTTGTGAGGCATACAGCAGGGGAGGGGGAGGGAGGGGGCTCAAAACAGAAAGCAAGAACACAAAGACCTATGGAAATGGGTCACATTGGCTATGGTACTAGGAGAACTACAGGAACTACACCTGAAGGGAGAAATCAAGTACTGCGCAAAAAGTAATAATGATGTAAGAAAACAAATTTATATATATATATATATAAAAATCCTCCATGATTAATGAAGCAATACAAACAAAACGAAACCGTGTAGTGTTACCTAGTACATGGTCTTTGGCTCCCTCTCAAACTATCATACCAGGTTTCCCTTCCCCTCTGTGCTCTACCCACATGTCTTCACCTGTGTTTTCTACAGCTAAGGACCTATGTCACATTCTTACCCCCTTCTCCCAATACTTTTAATGCCTTCCTTTCACTGTGCCCCCCTCCCCCACACCCCCACTCCCACATTTTACACACAGGCTTTTACAAGCTTCGGTCTCAGTACAATGTTTATATTTCAATTCTCCAGCCCCAACCATCTAGCTTAGATTCCTTTGATATGTGTTTTCTGAGATCTGTGATCCTTTCCACTGCAGCAATCTCTTACTGTAATTATACTTTAATTACTATAACGTTGTTTTCTTCATTAATGTCTGTTTTCACCCTTTTGTTTCTTCACGATTAGAGGTAGTTTTACAATACGGAGCAAGGCCATCAGTTGAAATCAGGCTCCTACCCTCACACAGATAGGGAGAAAATTCCATCCCTGTAAAATTACTTAGTTACACTCCTGAGTAATTGAATTTTTTTACCTTCCTCTCCATAATTTCTTCTCCTTTCCTTCATTTTCACCCCTCTTCCCTCTCCTTCTCTCTCTCTCTCTCTCCCCCCCCCCCCCTTAAGGTGATCTTTTTTTTTTTTTTATTTACAGCAACATGGATGGAGCTGGAAGGGATTGTGATATGTGAGATGTCAGAAGTAGAAAGACAAATACTGGATGGTGTCACACATAAATGGAATAGAGAAACCAAAGGATCAAATCCCTTAAGCTGATCTTCTCAAATATTTTGGAAGTTTTTTTTTATGACCCTATAAAAATGTCTCAGAATCTGTGTCGAATTAAATCAGTCATTTCACTGAATTTTTGTTACCTCAAAGAAAGAAAGGATAAAATTAGAAACACCACATAAAACCAGATTAACACTTTGAAATGTTATCCTGCCTCATATCCAAGAGGGTAAAGCCTTCTTGGGGCTCTTTGTAGGTTTACTTCCCCCAGATCCTAATTGGATTCCTCGTCTAAAGGTGGCACTGGTTATATAAAAGCTCTTCTTTTTCCCAATCTTCATGCTGTGAATTTCCACTGGTATTTTAGATAGTCCCATTCCTTATACACAAAGTATGTTCTTAACGCAGAACACATATCCTTCTTCCAAAAGTATCAATTATTTATTGCAAACTGAGGATACCACAAGAATGGCCAAAAGAGAAATAACCAATCAAACAAAAACTTCCCATCTTTTCAAAACATATTTTTGTGAAGAGGCTTCCATAATAAAGTAAGTGGGTGGTAACAGAAAGTGACAAATGCTATAAGAAACCTAATTTAGGGAAAGAGGTGGTTAAGTGCAGAAAGGGAGTAACAATTTTAAATATAAAGCAGTCATGTTGGGCCTCATTAATGTGATATTTGAATAAAGACTGAAAGGACATGAGTAACAGGCAGATGGAATAGGCAGTTTTTCAGATTTGGTACTAGTGACATTGAGTTATATAATTGCTGGGGAGTTGGGGGAAAGGCTGTCTTGTGTATTGCAGAATATCTAGCAGTATCTCTGACTTTTACCCACCAGATATTATGACAAAGGAGAGCAAATCATCCCTGCTGTAACTGCTGAGATAAGGCAAAGATCCTAACTGCTGTTCAGCTATCAAAATAATATCTTTTTTTTTATTCTTTCAATTTAATTGTACATCAGTTAAAGCTGATGCCCAGTGTGTGTTATAAGAATATTTCTGGTACTTAGTAAATATTGGTTGACTGATTTTTTTCCTGAACCTCTTCCAATTCCTCTCTTGTCCTACAGAGAAGAAAAAACAAATAGAGTATTGAAATGTCTTTTTTTTTTAATTAGTAGAATCATTACTTCCTGGTTCTCGTGTATCATAATAATCTAATGTATCAGTCTCTGTAGTCTTCTGGGAGAGCCAGGGTATACATTATTCTGTCTTCTTAACTCAATCTTAAAAAGTCTTTTTCTTGATAGTATTTCCTCTCTTTTGTTTTTCTCTTTCCTCAAACTTTCTTCTTAGGTTTCATCTAGTGAGACCTATGGAATTTCTCACCAGAGTAAGATGAAAGTAACTTAAAAGTAACTTAAAAGACTTTAATAGATTTCCAAAGGTGAGAGAGGGAAGGGAGGGAGAGAAGATGAGAGAGACACACACAAAGAAAAAATTATCAGTAGTACACAAATTAACCCATTATCAGAAATAATTGAGAAACAACAGGTGCTCTTTGTACTGGAGAAAATGCTGGTGGGCCATATTTAATTTTCACTGTGATGATTTATTTAGATTGACTCATTTATTCACTAATCTGATTTTATTTATTTTTTATTTTTTTATATAATATATATTTTTATTGTTATTTATGTCTTTTACATTTTGCATTCCCCTTGGGTAGCCCACCACCAATTCACCCGTGATCCATCTCCATGGTCCCTTGTGTTCTTTT
>PVIJ01018283.1:0-26774 GCA_004024925.1 Scalopus aquaticus | reverse complement strand
CATATGATCATATCAATAGACGCTGAGAAAGCATTTGACAAAGTACAACACCCATTTATGATAAAAGCCCTTGAAATCCTTGGGATAGAAGGAACATACCTCAACATAATAAAAGCCATATACGACAAACCCACGGCCAATATTATACTCAACGGTGAGAAGCTGAAGGCCTTTCCCCTAAGATCGGGCACAAGGCAAGAGAATAAAAGTTAATGCACATTTTGAGGTCCCAGAAACAGGAGTTGGGAATTCAGTCTATTAAAATGATCATATCACAAAACTTTAACAAAGTCTTTCATATTTCAGGCTTACTAGCATCTCATGACTATACACATATTTAATAATGTAAGACCTAAAATAAAACAGACGCTGGGAACCCACTGCTCCCTTTGATTTGAAGAATTTATTATCAAAACGGCAGTTTAAATATTTAACAAGGAGTGGTGAAGCCACTGAAACCCTCTAACTCTTCTGGGTTATAACTGTCAATTTCTGCTAGTTAGTTTTATTTTTAGCACTGGTTTGCGAAGCTATTTCAGAATGGATGTTGGTCCTTTGGAGAGAACTAATTCTCTGAATGGTGCTGACACAGAATGCAGGGCACTCTGTTTATTGACACTTATGCTATTGGCTATTACAAACAAGACAAATAACTCTTCAAGCATTCCTGGGATGGTATCTTTTTCTTGGCCCACGGATTGGTCAGCTCTTTCTTCACATGGAAGTTACTACTGATAAATAAATGTGTGTGCCCCACACCCCCAGCAACCTAACCAAAAGTATCAGGAGTGACTTCAGTAGTTACCAGCACGTAGCAGATGCTCAACTAATTTTCCTGAATGGATGAGCATTAATCCCATTCATGAGGGCTCCACTCTCATGAGTACCTCCCAAAGTTCCTCCTAAAGACCCCACTGTCTGACATCACATGGACATTAGGATTTCAACATATGAATTCTGGGGTGACACAAACATAGCAGAAAGGGAATGTGAAAACCTTTGGCTCCCACTCTTCATTAGCAAGCAGAATTTAAAAGGCAGATGTGAGGCCCACCACATTTTAAAATTATTTTTAATTAATAGACTTTAAGTTAATAGACTTCAGTTTTAAATTAATAGACATTTGAGGTGCATAGCAACAATGAGCTGAAAGAGCAGAGCGTACCCAAGTGTTCCTTCCTTAAACTCACCAGCCACAAACTTCCCACACCAGTGTGGCACATTTGCTACCAACTATGAACTAAACATTGACAGGAAATTGTTAAGTGAAAGCTGTACTGGTCCTAAGGCTCAACTCTGTGGCTTTGACAAGTGTAAAATGCCTGCCCCTACTATTATGGTGGCACAGGTTCCTTTCATGGTCTTAGAAGTTGCCTATGCTCAACTTTGCCAACTCCTGTAGATCATTCACTTTCTGCTATTCCCTCGTTTTGTCTCTTTCAGAATGTCATATAGTTGAAATCATATAATATGTTGCCTTTTCAGACTGGCTCCTTTACATCGTGATATATATTGAAAATTCTTCCAAATTTTTTCATGGCTTCATTGCTCATTTCTATATTACACTGAATAATATTTTACTTATATGGGAGTACCATTTCTTCTTTTTAACCATTCATCTGCTGAAGGATAGCTTAGTTGCTAAGTTTGGGCAATTATGAATAAAGCTGCTGTAATCAACCCAATACTCATTATGTTAAAAGGCTTCATGAAGAGAAAAATAACCAAACCGTATAAAGTATCTGAAGTTGCATCACTTTCATTTAAAAATTAAGTGGAGCATATGTGAAATTTACTTACACATTTAAAAAATGATCCTATTGTGATCCAGAAGTCTAGAAAAATGACAAATGTAAAATATCTGTAAGGCAAGTTATAGAGAATCTTGTTTAATATCAATCAACGAATTTTAGTTGTGAAGCCATTTCTCTGTGATTTTAGTGTGAAAATACTTTCTATGTTATAGTCAGAGCGGCGATATTATTTTATTATTTAGCGCTAAATAATTTCATGTGACTAATTTAGCTCAGACTTAATCAATGAGGAAGTTTTTTTCCTGAAAATAAAAAAGTAAATAACTAAAGGAATTTTATAATGTGCATAAGCTGATTTATCCTTTGGGCCTGTATTCATTACTCATCTCTGACTTTATCTTTCCCATCCTATTTTACAACAATGTTTATGTATAATCTTAAAGATTTATCTTTCTGAATCCATCTGCTAGCCAGTTGTCTGACATAAAATTAGCATGTTCAGAAATGTTAATGGCAATAACATGGTCCAGTGTTCCTTTGCCTCCAAACCTACTGAAAGAACAATTATCAGCCCATCTCTCTCTATGCACATTAAGAAGTTAGTTGTGTGATCGCAACAAATCTGGTCTTTTGGCACAAGATTTATAATAGTTAAAATGTGATATTTGAATCTTTCATTATGATGGTAGTCATACTTTTAATTAAATTTTTTTATTAAAATTTCTAGTTCCTTTAAAGCTTTTTGTCAGTGAGAAATTCACAGTAATGATTTTCATAGTTTTGTTATCCAACAAAAGTCAATATTCCACCTGTGCTCACGAAGGAAAATTCCAAAATTTAAAAAGACAACAGAAGCCACCCTAAACTTAATTGAAGTGGAAATTAACAAATGCAATTTTATAACAAATACAAACTGCATGGCAATATTAAATGATGAATTGTAAATTGTAAACTCTAGTAGATTAAATGTACTACAGAAACATTTCATTTCATAAAACTCACCACTTTTTACTAATATATATAAAATAATGGAAGTAGAAATTATTTTATTACATATGACATATTTTATGTCAAATTAAAATATTAAGGAAAATACATGTAACATTGTCATTAAAATAAAAAAAATGATTCTGCTCCTGATATTATTTAGCATTGTTTATATATTTTTGACTAAGGTACTCAGGCAAGGAATATAAAGAAGATTTTAATTAAGGACTGAAAAGAAAAGAAAAAAGTCATTAAAAATCACAAATTGCTTGATACATAAAAATAGAAGAGTATACTAAAATTTACAAGTTTTTTTTAACCAGAAAATTATGATTATATGTTAAATATTATTTAACACAATAGGGTTTCTTGATGTCAAATGTAATATTTCTAATACTAAAAGTTATGGAGTAGGCATTTGTGACTTATCGTATATAATCTGATACAATATTCCTCAAGAAATGAATTATATTTATCCATATGCAAGAAAATAACATTTTAAGTAAATGGCAGAATGAGATTTTCCGTAAAATTCTTTGACCTTGTTATTCTCACCTTAATAAATGGGGTTATTTTCATTCTGAAAATTATGAAAAATTATATGAATGAACGTATTAATAAGTAAAAGGTAAAGACATATTTTTGTGGCAAATCTTGGTACCCTTTGTTGTTAATCATATTTCAATTAAGTTCAACATTATCTATTTTGCAAATTTAACATTATCCATTTGCAAATAGATTTTGTAAAGAAATTTGATGTTAACATTTATAGAAAAAATAATTAATGGGTGGGTTCTATTAAAAACATTAACAAAAGGACAGACATTCTATCAATTATCAGTGTCCTGTAGAAAACAACTCTTTCTTTTTATAGGAGTTAGCCAAAATACTTTACCACCCATAGGGCATGGAAACTGACAAAAGGAAACAAGGTGGTCTTAACAAAGCCAGAGCAGTGAGAACCTTGAGGAAGGAGAGCTAGGGCATCGTGGAAGAAAGAGAATTGATCCTTGATAAAGCCAAATGGGGTGAGGGGTGGGAGATGTTAAGTTTGGTCAGTTTTTAGGGCCTCCCCGGTGGCACAGCGGTTAAGCGCTGCGCTGTGGAGCTGTCAGCAGCGGCGACACGAGTTCGATGCCCGGCCGGGGAGAATCCCACATGGCATGGCAGACCTCTCCTGCCTCGCCCGCTGCTCCCCTCAGCAGTGTATTTCTGATCTGCCTGTTCTGCTACCCGCTCTGTCTCTGGTGAACCCTCTCGCCGCCCCACACCTCTGGCCTGTACCCCAGTTTGTATGTATAAATAAAAAATAAATCTTTAAAAAAAAAAAAAAAAAAAAAAAAAGTTTGGTCAGTTTTTTATCTAATACAATATAGCACCATGTAGTTTTTTTCCTTACTTTCTAACACTCCTTTTGTCTAAAAATGAAGAATCCGTGAAAAACGATCAAGGAATTCTCTTTTAATTAAAAAAAAAAAAAACTGATTCAGAAAGTTAGGGATTCTGAAACAGAAAAATGTGTCCATTTTCCAACAACTATCCTTGCTATTCTAAGAAAAATAGTGAAATCAATGAAAACAGTCCAAACTCATTCATAGGATCTCAACATATCTGAAATTATCAGTGAGTTGTTAAGTTTGGTCAGTTTTTTATCTAATATAACATAGCTAAGTGAATTAATATGCATATTAAAATGGAAATATTGTTATTAATATGTAATTTAGTACAAGAAATGTTCACCCTAATTATAAGAAGATTTTCAAATTAGAAATATTTTATAGTGGCTAAGGCAATCTTGCTTTATTTGAAGACGGCACCCAATTTAATTCATTCTTGCTGAGAAGGTTGTAAAAGTATTTCTGCAATTATCTATGAAGGTTTAAAATAATACTCTTCAGAACTTGTTCTCATTACAGACATGGTTGAACAGATTTTACTTAGATATTCTAAGACAGTAAATTACCATATCATTATTAAATATGGTTTTAGTCCTCCAAAAATTTAGCTCAGAAGATAACTATTTCAAATTTCCATGAAAAGAGAGTAATAATGAAATGACATTGATAGAATATCAAACAATTCTTTAATCATTATTTAGCACACACACACACCATTCATTAAGCTTAGTAAAAGTATCTGATTTCTAGTACTAGACCACTGGGGTAAAATTAAAAACTTTTTATCTTAAAAATTTGTAATTAGCTTAAGGTATAAATATGAAATTGAAATACTTTGCTAATTTTTAATCAATATTTAATGACATAGAGGTAGTTTTCTTAAAGTAATCTGCAATTGTCCAAACTAATTGCTTATATAGTTAAATAATTCTATTTATATATATTTAGTAAATGTTAAATATATAGATTATACATTAATATACTAAGTATAAAACTGATATTTAATAAATATAATGTATGTGATAATTTTAAATAAATGTATGTTTAAAAACATATTTATATTTAAAATTATTTGACCATATAAATTATGCTAGACATTATTCTGATGAAATATGTAAATACATGTATATGTATATAACACAATAAATATATGTTCATTAAATATTTAAAACACATTTAATGGATAAATTATATTAATTCTTTTAAATATATATTATTTATTTTTAACTATATACATAAGGTAGGCAATATAGACTTTTGAAATATATATATAGATACATATACACGTATGTTTATATTCACTTGGGTATGCATGCATGTGTATATGTGTATACATATATGTGTGTACATGTATTTTATATATTTATATGTTTGCACCTGTATTTCCTTAAAATCATTTATAATTGTCTAGCCTAATTGTATATACATATACCTATGTGTATATATGTACGTAAGAATATAGATATATACAAATGTGAATTCATAATCATATCTCATGATAATTCAGTACTTCAGTTTCATTCTAGCTTTCCTCCAGTGCTTCTCTGACAATTTATTTACACATTTTCAAACCCAGGTTACAAGTAAAGTAGAATAAGAAATACCAATCTAACCTTTGGGAAAAAGACTTTATGAAGTCTATTGCTGTGTTTTTTCTGTAGGGCTTTCCTGCCTTAGTCTTTTGCCTCCAAACACTATATTCTAAAGTTACTTAGTTCTGTTAACATTTTTTCCACCCCCTACATGTTGCTAACTCATCCATTTGTAATAAGGTTTGATTCCTTTCTCACACTCTGCATTCCAATCATGGAAACTCCTGATATCCACTTGAGTTTTTAAATCTGTGTACAGTAACTTTTTTCTGCTCAGTAGGTCTTGAAAAATGCATAAACTTATCTTCCAGTCAGCTTCCATATTGCTGCATGAATTAAAACCTTTCCCTATCTAGGAAGAAGTTTGTCTATTTTTTCCCAAAGAATGAATTTCTGGTTTCAGTAATCTTTTGCATGATTTTTATTTTTATTTCATTTACTTTTGCTCCACTTTTTATAATTTCTTCCTTCTGATGGCTTTTGATTTTCTTTTCATCATTCTTCCCCATTTTAAGATATTACTAAAAATCTGCCAATAGTTATTTTTTTCTCTTATTTCAGTAAATCCAACAAAGTAGGCTTTGCTTGTTCGATGGGCTTGTTTAGTGGTGTTTTGCTGAGCTGAGAATTGACAAAACTTTGTTGCTGGCTTTATTCTCATGCTTTCTGAAATTATTTTCTCAAGAAACACAAAGGATGTGCAGGTGACATGGTCCTTGACAGATAAATAAAAAATGTTGGATTTTTATAAAGATACGTGGTTATGAAGAAAAACTGTTGTTTGTAGAGATAGAGAATATAGGGGAAAGGGAAGAAGATATTTTTTACAGCACAAAAATTTAAATATATTATTTAAACATATATGTGCTCAATATTTATATAAATGAATTGCAGTCTCCCCCAAAATGAGAAAATAATTAGACACAACATAAAACAAATATCTTGTAACTATCTCTATACTTATTCTATTTCTAAACTCACAGGTAAAGAAAGCTATTTGATAAACTTTCTCTTTGTAAATTTGGTCATCTATTTGTTTGCTTTATTGTTTGGTTGCTTGACTTGGGTGTTACCTGGTGGAAAATTTACTAGTGGATCCTAAATACCTTAAGTGTGTGACACACACACACCACACACACACACACACACACACACACACACACACACACACACACACACACACACACCCTTGGGCGATATTAACTATATCTTTGTTCCTGAAAAGAAATGTGTTCTTTATCCAGGGATTTTTGAAGAATGGAGGTGATTAATTGACACCTGATCTGAAAGCAACTTGTTGGAGGTTTGGAGTAGCAGGAGAGAAATGGAAAGACTGGCATTAGGTCAGTGTGCATATGAAGGAAAACAAATCCAGCCAAAGAAAATTAGAATATGAAGTCAGGGTGCAGGGAAGGCATGGATAATGATGTATGCATACACCGGTATACAACAAGTGACTTCCCATTTCCCAGCATCCTTGCCATATTTCAGGATTAAGCAGGGGGAATCTAGTCAATGCAAAGTTAGCAGACGTGAGAGATGTGTCTTTGGGATGGAAATGCTTCTCCCTTTACACCTCCGGGGACCTTGGAGTTCCTGTGTTCCAGATGACATGTATACATGATAGAAAATGGCCATGCAAACCGAATTTGACTTTTCCTAGTGTAACTTAAGATAAATTTGCTGTATTGTTAATTTTCTTTTTCTTTCCTTCCAATTTTATGGATCTGCAGTTATTTACACAATTACGTAATTTGGGAAACACTGGAGTTAGTGGAGGGTGAGTGAAGCTTGTGCAAATATTACTCAGTTGAAATGCAATGCTGCTTCTAGAAAAAAGATTTTTAAGGGGAGAAAGTAGAAAAGAATCTAATATTGAAAGATATGAAATGAAGTAGCAAATCTTTGAATAAATTTTAAATTGAAATAGCTTTAAAAGCAAATACAAAATAGAACTTGAACAAAATCAGTTTAGTAATGAAATTTAACATTTTGACTGTACTTGGTATGTGCTTATGGGAAAGAATATAATTTAGGAAGGAATAAAATGTTTTTCCCTCTTTCCCTAAAGAATACTGAAAGAGATTAAAATAGTAGAAATGGTTTGGTTGAATTGAAGTACTTGAAAGGTCAGAGTTAAGGTGTGGCAGATACTGAAACCTTTCAGTTGCACCAAGAGATTCAGAGCAAAGGTCTCATTGTTTGGCCTTCTCATGCAAATCTCATAGCCTAAGAAAGCCAATATTAGGTTAAGAGAGGTGATCAGGGGAACAAGGAAAGTGGATTCAAACTTTAGATCTTCAGAAAGAAACTTGAATGTGTTTAATGACTGAAAGCAACAGTTCTGCCCATAAGAAATTTGTGAGTGAATCATATTGTCAATGAAATCACAAATGTGGATTTAAGAGAAATCTCTGAATTTGTCAATGTTAAACCATTATTTAAGCATTTAGACTTTTCAGAAGGAAATGGGCTGTGAAAGCTGCCAGTGTTAGTGGGCAACAGAGAGTTCCCTGAGACCCCCAAAGTTACATACACCAAAATGGGTCCAGCCCACCATACACACAAAGCTAAAGAATACTCTTAGTGTGAAAGAACTTTAATAGGATTAGTGTGCAGAGAAAGAGAGAGAGAGAGGAGATAATAGTTTCCCAATAAAATACCCAAACTTATCCATCTGCTCGAAATGTCCAGCTTAAAGCTTAACGGGGTTGGCCTGAAGAGGGGTTGCTAAGACCCAAAAGCTTGCCGCAAGTCTAAGGCACCTTGTAGTGGGGAACCAGAGAAAGAGGGTAAAAGAGGCCAGGCAAGTCTGGGGTGAGCAAAGCAAAATAAAAGTAGAATTCAAGGTAATGGCTGCAGTTGTCAACTTCCCCACGTGTCACCCTTTTAAGTGTCTCCACATGTATCTCCTCCATGTGTCTCCCCCAAAACCCCCGAGATCCTGGTCCAAGTCCAAAGTCAAGAAGCAGGTGAGCCCTTCTTGTCCATGTGTCTTCCCTCTGTGACTCAGAGCCCACCTGCCTTCTGTGTTAGATAGCTTCAGTTCGGCCATAGAAGGGACTGACTTTGTATTTATCCCCCTTCTATTGGTCCAAAGTAGCCCCATTCCAAACCCTAAGGTGTTCTATATATGCAAAAGTATAACAAAGATAGCTCTTTAAAAGCAGATGGTACTATGTTCCCTGTCCCACTTAGGTTGGAACAATAAGCAATGGCTTCTCCATCTCAACATGGCTGTGACCGTGGAGCCAGGGATTCCAGATGCGACTGATTTAAGAGGAAAGGTGACTCTCTTACATCAAAGTTTGGGTAAAGGAGAAATGAGTTTTCTTGGAGTAAATATACTGAAATTTTGAGAAGTTTCCAGTTATATTGTGCAGCTTAAAATACCCTGACTGGTATACTAAAACAACTGACCTACTCTAGGACTTTAGTAAGGTCTCCTGAGAAATAAGTGTTTGAATGCCCACTGAAGGGTGTGCATGTATTTACAAGGCAGAATGTTTCTAGGGAGAGGGAAAGTGGGTGACATATAAAGACATTATAATTGTTGTTATTGTGCAAGAGATCATGCATATGTTATAAATGCAAGGAAAATAAATGTAATAAAAAAGATGTGGGCATCTCCACTACTCAGGACACACAGGTTTGTACTGATCCAGTTCAACCCACAGCCACAGGTATGCACCCTCATAACGAATGTATATCAGGTCCAAGGAAACTTCTCCACAGTTCTTTTCCTATATGCTTAAACCAGTAAGAAGTTGACTGTCTGAATATTGTGAAGGTCTATGGACTTTCCTGCTGTCAATGTCAGAGGTACACATGAGTTTGCAGTGCAATAAAAGATTGGATTTGTGGGAGCTCTTAGATAAGTGAAAAAACAAATTTATCAGCTTGTCAAATTCTTTCTCTCAGATAGCTAGGATGTAATAGATTCTTACAGAAGGAATTATCCCTCCCCACTGGGGTTGATCGTTTTTTTCCTTCTTTATTTTCACATTCCAACATGCAATTGAAAGCATTCAAGAATTGCCATTGCATTAGTAGTGATTGCAAATGGTAGCTAAAGAACATTTGCAATATTAAGATTAATATCATTCTTAAATTTCTAGCTTTAGATGAACATGACAAAGTATCATTTATTTTGACAATTAATAGCGAGTTGAATGTAGATTTAAATTTTCACAAAATCAAAAAAAAAGATTTAATTGCATTTTTCAAACATCTTAAATTCAAGTCTAATCACATTCTGAGATACTGATTCCAGAAAGATCAAGATGTCGGCAAATTTGTGTTTTCCTGAATTCTCTCTCCTTGGTTTACAGGTAACTGTCTTCTCACGTCTCACTATGACCTTTTCTCTGTACATCCTTAATAGGACACCTGTCAGATTAGATCAGAGCCCAAATAAGGGCTTCAGTTTATCCTGGTCACCACTTTGAAAGCCCTACCTCTCTATATAACCACATTCTGAGGTCCAGGGAGTTAGGGCTCCATATGAATTTCGGGGGGGCACTATTCAGCCCATGAATGCTCTCCCTTTAATCATTTCAAAACTGAAGTATTAGTCAAAGCTATGACAACAGATTTATTTCTTAAAACATTTAAATCACAAAGTGCTAACTACAACTTGTAACTTTTGTTTGTATGTCCTTTCTCTCCCCCATCCCTCTTAACCTCAGAGTCCTCAAGATGTTTATTGCTGTCCACTGGTTTTTTGAAAGTGTTTTATATTATTGCATCATCTACTATGTAAATGTCTACAATTTGCTTATATCATTCTGACTTTGCTGCATATACTTCTCTCAAAATTCCTTCTTTTGTTGAAAATGGCTGCATTTTCATCCTTTTTATGGTTATCTAATATTCCGTGGTATGTATGTACCTGGAAAAACAAAGTGTATGCAGCCGTTTTTGGTTATTGTATATAACTTTCAACTTTTAAGCAGAACCTCACTACCTCTTGAACCATAATATCTAGTGATACCTCTTGATCACTGATCTTTTTTTTCTTTTTTCTTTCTTTTTTTTTTTTTTTTTTTTTTTTTTTTTTTTTTTTTTTTTTTTTTTTTTTTTTTTTTTTTTTTTTTTTTTTTTTTGGTCTCTGCTTCTACCATGACACAATGTTATATAGGATGTGACCCTGGGTAACTCTGTTGATTGTATTCTTTGTGCCCACCAGAATGGACACAAAGGCCTGACTGGTGAGGTGAAGGCTGATTCAGCCTGCTTTCTGTTCTCTACTTGTGTCTTTTGGGGAAAGCAAGGCATCCATCATCAACCCAGAAAGGCTGTCCAGAGAAAGTTGTTGAGTGAGCTACACTATGATATGAAGGATTGTCTATCAAATTCCAAAATGCATTGTAATTTGATTAGTGAGGTCTGTCAACAGTCTTGATAAATACTTTCTTTATGGCAAATGAAAACATATGGTGAAGGCAGAGAATGCACCTGAGACTCTTATTGAGTTGACATTTATTGGAATGTAGCAGTGACTTTAGTGCTGCTCACACCTCCAGAGTGACCCACTGATTCTCTGGGGCTTTATTGTATTTTCTTTTGAAAAGCAAAGTGATATGTGCATACCTAGAAATGGTCAACTCTTTCCATAATATTGTACAATATCAGACACCAGTTATTGCAGATCATTACAGAAAATTGAGTGGTGCCTTAAAGGTATTAAGAAAAAAGAATGGTTTGTTTGATCTTGTTTTCTAAAATGATGAGTGGAAAAATTCCCTCCATACTAAGTAAGAAAAGTGTTTCTATGGACAACATTTTTTGTTCTATGTGTTTACCCAAGAAGGACAATGACAAAACTTTTTTAATTACAAAACTGCCAATATGTATAATTTTAAAAAGTCAAGTAACAGGGTTATAAAGTCAAGCATGAAAATCCCCTACACTGAAAATTCCTCCCGACTTTCTGTACTGCAAATGTGTTCCTCCGGGAGTGACTGATCTTAATGGTTTCACAAACATATTTCTTCACATTTTTCTATAATTGCACAAATATGTACATACTTTTCTCTGGAAAAATAAATGAGACTTGGCATAAATAACTTTTAATAATTTACCTTTTTCATATAATAAAATACTGTGACATGTGTCAGTATAAAATAAATAGCAGTCTACTACAGCTTTTAAATATAGCATTCCTTATTATATATTTCATATAACACATGCATCTTTCATTATTCAGTGTTCATCTGATTTTAATTGTTCACTAATAAATAATACTCCAATTAAGTCCTCATTTCTATAGTCTCATGAATAAACATATTCAGGATATTTAACTGGAGAGCTGAAGGATATGAAGTAGACTGAATAATGCCTTCTCCACACACACATATCCCACCCCATGTCCTAATCCCCAAACCTATAAATGTTGTAATATGTACAAAAGGAAATTTGTTGATATGATTAAGTTAAGGATCGTGAGATGGGGTATTAGTCTGGATTGTCTGGGGGGACCCTAAATGTAATTGCATGACTCCTTGTAAGAGGAAGGCAAAAGATCAAAGGTAGAAAAGGGCAACGAGACAATGAAAACAGATGTTGGATAGACACTAAAATAAATATAGGTAAATGTAATACTGTCATTCATATACTTAGGTGGTTCTCTTGCTCTGGTTACTGATTGGGTCTGGAAGCATTGACATCAGTAATTCAGGTCTTGATTTAGAAGCACCATTTTCTACTAAACAGTACCTGATGTCCTTGCAGAAATGGTTGGCTCTAAAATTGGGGTAATAAATATGCAAGATGTTATTGGTTTGGCTTTATCTGACCCTTAACAAACTCTAGATTTCTGACTGTAGAACTGAGGCTACCAGATAGAAAAGGTAGGGAGAGGAGAGAACAAAGTGGGGAGAGAGAGCACAGTGGTGCTCTTTATGGTGGAGGACTATGGGTGTTTTGTGGGTGGGTATGATTTGTAAAAACACCTAGAGGGGGAGAGCCTATGCCTATAAATCACAAACAACATTGTAAACCGATGGGACTGCAATAAAAAGAAAAATACCTATATGTAGGATGATACTAAAGCATTTTTAATGCCAGAAAAATGGAAGTTCTCAAGAAAAAAAGAAAAGATAGAGGGCTCAAATGGTACAATTAAACAGCAGATTCAATAGCTGTAATATAGACACCAAAAAGTAAAATCCTGAGTCCACACTGATGCAGATAAGTGGTTGAATAAATAAGTTAATTAATTCAATGGGGAGAAAGGATAAATCTTCCTTAAGGATGGTATAGCATGTATTCAGGTATTCTCTACTCCAGATTCAGATTTTAATTCCTGTCTCATTGAGTGTGGGCTGGATTTTATAATTTCTAACAAAGAGAACAGGGAAAGAAAATATAGTAACTTTCAACAAATGATGGAGATTCATGTCTCCAGTGACAAAAAATATTACATCCCCTTGTATGATGAAATAGGCAATTTCACCTAAATGTCATTATTCCTAAAACCCATATTGCAAAGTCATAACGAGAAAACATCAGAGAGGCCCCTACTGAAGGATAGTCTTCAGAATATCTAACCAGTATGCTTCAAAACTGCCAAGGTCATGAAAAGCAAAAAAAGATTGAGAATTTATTACAGAATTTGGACATGATTAAGGATGCCTGATGACTGACTACAATATGGCATCCACGAGTAGCTACTGGATTGAGAGCAAAAAACATTAATGGGAAACTAATGAAAGCCACATAAAGACTAATTGATCTAATAGTATGATGCCAATGTTAATTGCTTAGCTGTGACTTTATAAAACAACTCAATAAAACATATTAGTAGAAGATAAATTAGGTATACAGGAACTCTGTAACTGTCTTTGCAAATTTTCCATAAATCTAAAATTATTCTGAAAAGGAATTTTGAACATCAAAGGAATTATTCGGTGCTTACTTATATAAGCACAACATTTTTATCAGGTCTCAAAGTTATTATGGGAAATGCTATCAAATCTTTAATAATATCAAAACTTCCTTATCTTGGCAACCAAACAGTCATGGAGATTTAGTCATTTGTTTCTCACATATGATCCTACTTACTTATCCCTGTTAGAACCATTTGGGGAAAGATTTCTGAGAGCATGAATACAAAGATCATAAAATAATTGAAATAAAGATTAAAATTTTTGATTTGTTTAAGATTTTTTCTGATAATGAATAAATCCACTGCATTAATTTACCAATGTGATAAATATTTTATAAACTTTAATGCCACTTTTAGACTCTGCAAATCCTACTGAGATTAGTTTAGTGAATATTTAATTTTTCTCCATAATTGAAAGAACATGCAGTAATCAAGCGTAAGATACTGTTTTATTTTCTATGCTGAGACATGTGGATTTTTCCCCAAAATATTACAGCTTAATAGCAAAATAGAATTGCTCATGTTACCACAAACTTAGAAGGCAGCTTCATGAAAGAAATCAGTTTTCAACAATCTTATTTTTCTTTCCATCTAAAAGTTAAACACAATACCTTTGAAAAAAGTTAACAGAATTTAGAAACCCCCATGGACTTACATGCATCACTATGATCTTTGTAACCTATAGGAGTGAAGACAAATCTCAAAATATTGCACACATCAAAGGAGGTATTTAAAATACAAAACTTTACAGATTCTGTAGCTTTACCTAAAATGGGTCAGAAAACTTGCTTGCAGGAAAGTCTCAGAACGCTATCCTTTCATCTGGCCTCAAGAGTTCGTCCCGCACTTGGCTTCTTCCCCACCCACCCCCAATCTGGCTATGCATGTCCTTTTCTGTCTTTTTCTTCTGATAGGAATGCTATGTTTTCATCTCAAAAAAATAAAAGGGGGGGGGGTGGAGGGCCAACCTGGTGACACAAGGAGTTAAGTCTCAGCACTATGAAGCTCTCAGCAGCCACTGCAGCACCAGTTCCATCCTGGCCAGGGAGCTTTCCCCATGGCGCAGCAGACCTCTCCTGCTCCCCTCAGCACTGTATTTCAGTCAGTCCTACTGTTCTGCTCCCCACTCTGTCTCTAGTGAATCCTCTCACCTGCCACACCTCTGGTCTACACTCCAGCTCTTGTATGCGTAAGTAAGTAAATCTTTAAAAAAATGACTCATATTCAATCTTACTTCTCTATCTCACATAATGATTTTTATGAACCAAATTTGCAGCAATTATATAAAGTTTCTCACTGATCAATTCTGATAGCTTTATGAGTGACAGAATGTTGATTAAACTGTTTCAGACAGTGGAATTTGATTTTTTAAATTTACATATGGATATGGACAGCTGTTTGTTACAAATAAGAGCGAGAATGCAAATCATTTACTTTCATTATCTTTTTTACAAGTTCTTGTTACTAAGTGTGCATTGGCCTGGGAACTTAATAATGCAGAAGCATAAGGGTGTGGTTAGGGAGCACAAGGAACTCGTAGTTTCAGAAATTAAGTTGCTGATCTTTCATGTTGTTAATAGTGCTCTCAAAACACATTTGTAGCTACTGTAAAAAAAATTTAAAAACAAAAAAGTCACCTTTATGTTAAAATGTAAATATTTAACTGATTTAATGAAAGAAAGATAAAAGATTATTATAAACATTAATGGAGTCTCCCTGGTGGCGCAGAGGTTGAGCGCTGCTCTGTGGAGCTGTCAGCTGCGCATGATGCAAGTTCGACACCCAGCCGGGGAGAATCCCAAATGGTGCTGCAGACCTCTCCTGCCTCGCCCGCTGCTCCCCTCAGCAGTGTATTTCTGGTCTGCCTGTTCTGCTCCCCGCTCTGTCTCTGGTGAACCCTCTTGCCACCCCACACCTCTGGCCTGTACCCCAGCTTGTATGCATACATAAATCTTTTTTAAAAAAGTTAATTATCACCTGTATTACCTTGCTTGCTTACCTTGTTTTGACTTGTTTGTATATTTATTTTTTTGATGGGAATGTTTAAGACTTTCTCTCTTAGCAAATTTCAGCTATATGGTACAGAATTATTAATTATAGATCCTTATAATTTATCCATCCTATTACTAAAATCATGTATCGTTTGATTAACATCTCCCTATTTCTTCCACCATACTCCCCTGCCTTTGACAACTAACATTCTATTCTATTGTGTTTTTATAAGCCCTACTTTTTTTTTAAATGTCTGTGTAATATTCCATTATATGTAATTATACCATGTTCACTCATTCATTTGTCAATGGACATTTAAATTGTGTTCATATTTTGGATACTATGAACATAAGGAAGTAGCTATGTCTTCAAGATACTAATTTCACTTGTTTCGTTATATTCCCAGGTGTAGAATTGCTGGGTAATACAGTCATTTTATTTTTAATTTTTTTAGTTACTCCATACTGTTTTCCATAGTGATGGTACCAGTTTACTTTCCCACCAACAGTATACAAGGATTTCTATCTCTGCATCCTTGTCTATATTTGTTATTCATGCCTTTATATAGCAGGTATTTAAATAGATTTAAGGCAATATCTCATTATGGTTTTGATTTTAATTTCTTTGATGATTAATGATGTTGAACTTTCTCATGTACCTACCTGTTGGTCATTATGTGGTTTATTTGAAAAAATTCCCAATTAGATCCTTTAAAGGAAAATTCAGGTCTTTTAGGGGCAGTTTTCCATCTTAATGTTAAATGGAAGAATGATAATGAAAATCAGTTACACAGCTCCTATGCGGTACACTTAATTCAAAACCAGATCTAGCTAAAAATGAAACGAATATCTTAAGCATGCATTATAAATTTCTTCTTTGTTTCAACTTCATTAATATGAAATATAAACATAAAAATTATAATTTAACTGCAAGTAGACAGCTGTTTTAAAAATATTATCATATGACTAATATTTACTGAAAGCTTAATATGGGGCAAGCTATTGTTCTAGGACATAATCATATATATATATATATATATATTAATTTTCAGAACTTCTCTATAATGTTAATACAATTATCTTCATTTTAGAGATGAGAAAACTGAGGCTCGGAGAGATTAAACAACTTTCACTAAATCACAAAGCTAGTAGGGGGTGACATTAATGATAATTCCTGAAGTCCCTTTTCAGAGATAATGCTTTTAATTTATAGGCTGTGAGAATCATGAAAGTATTTCATCATGTAAAAGTTTAGTCTTACACTTTTCGCATTGATCAGAATTTTTTAATGCATGCCCATTGTTAAGCCTTTGAATTAGTAATTTGTGATAATATACATCTATGAGAACTGAAAATTTAAACCAAAAATTTCAACAAATCTTTTTAAGATGTTTTATGGTATAGTTATACACAATATTATGTCACATGCAATTTCTTTTATGTAGTTTTATATCAGCCTAGTTATTAAAATTTCATGACATTATACAAAGACAAATTTAAATATCTTTACTATAAAATTGATGGAAAATCTGAAAATAATGAGAAAATACATATTCATGGTATGCAATATTTGAAAATAGGAACAATTTATATTAACAAAAAATATTAAATTTTCACACATAAAGGACATTGTTAGACCCAGAGTGTCCTTTAATACTGGATGAAGTAAAATGCATAATAGTAAACTGGACCTGGAAAAATGCAGCCTTATTTTTTGAGAGACTGAACAGGATTTGGATTTCCAAAGAGACTATAATTGACTAAATGGGAGGTAGCAATATTTCTATCAGTGTGGAGATCGAAATTCTTTCCCTTGACACATTTTTTATTTGAGACTGTGGTTGGGTTTATTTGATTTTTCTGAATCAGCAGAATCAGATGTGTCCAAAAAAAGCATAAGTTTTGATCTTCCCAAGCTTGAGGGGAAGGCCTTACAAATAGATTTTGTTGTACAGAGATTTCCATCACTCACAGTGCTGGGTCAATAAATTCCAGTAAACTAGACAATGATATTTTGCTTCTACTAAACTCTGCTGTGATCAGGCAGAACCAAGTATATTTAAGCACAGAAATCACTTTATGGATCATTGGATTTAGTCTTTTAATAAATGAGTCTCATAGAGAAAAATGGTAAAATCTTATTTGAATTTATTTCCCTAATAATAATTGCTAGTAATTATTAAGTGCTTAAGGCATACCAGAAAATAGTATGTACTTCAAATCATTATCCAGTTTGTTATGTAATTGTGATAAAAAATACTGTTCAAAGATATAAGATAAAAAAGTATGTTGTTCAAAGATCAGTAAGCTATAAGAAATTGCTCAAAGTATATAAGAAGTTTTGTTAAAAATCGCTTAATTTTAGATAAGTAAAAATTGAAATATATACTATATAAAATGTGTAAACTTCAAAGGGATTTTCACCTTGAGTCTCTTTAGCAGTAACAACAGCAAAAAACAGCCATAAGAGAAAAAAATTTTTTAATATATATTTTTATTGTTATTTATGTCTTTTACATTTTGTATCCCCCCCACCCCCAGCTGATTTTCTCTCTCCTATTTGGTTTCCCTATAGTCCTGTTATAAGTGAAACCATTCGATATTTTTCTCTTTCTTTCTGGCTTATTTCACTGAGTATGATCCCCTCTAATTCCATCCATGTCGCATAAGAGAAAATTTACCTGGACTTTTATTTGAAAAGGAAATAAACCCTTCCCCTTGCTATATTAGTATCTGCCAGTCATATAATCTCCAGCTCCGTTCACTGGAAAACCTAGTAAGCATAATAGATGTCTTTTAAGGAAAGTTACTTATGAAACCAATGATCCCTGACTGCTAAATTACATCTGTGGGAGAACTGATAAATGAATTACAAATACTTGATTGGGAGCCAGGACACTGGGTTTGTCTGAAGATAGTAACCTGCCAGGGCTTCTCTTCATGGAGCACTGGAGGTCATCCTATGGATTGTACCCGGAGATCATTGGCCCCTGTGGTCGCGGGGTGGGGGCCATGTGCTTGAGTCATTGTGGACTCCACATGAACTCATGTGAATCTTACTTTCTGGAAGCCGGGGGTCATTAGGGGAGCAAATAACTCTTCTGATGGAAAGTTTCCCGCTGGAAAGAACTTTGTGCTGCCCTTCTGGCAAGCAGTTATTTGTGACTCCATATTTTTCAGAGTTGATGGCACCAACCACGGTCTGTAATGGCCTGCTGAGTCAGAATGTTTAGTTGGACAAAAGACACCCTGGTGGGCAAAGCAACATTAGATACCACCAAACAGCAATATATTAAAAATGTCTCAAGGTGTTCTTTATCTTCCTTGCTTATGTATTAATCCTTTCTTTTTCTCCAGGGGTCAGAGGTGGGAATCTCATAAACCAAATATATTAGAGTAAAAGAAATATTTGTAAAGCATAAGAATAGCACAGCAAATTCACAAATATTTACCGGATTTGTTCAGATCAAAGCTAAGTCACTGCATGATTTTTTATTTTTTATTTTTCTTTTTTCTTTGTTACAGACACAAGATGCTACTGTTGGTGGCTGACACAGAGCCTGGATATTTCTAACTAATGAATCAAAATTCAGAAACACAAGTGAGTAAACATGTATGTGTGCTTGTTTATTCATTAAAATGTTCATTCAAATTTTCATTTAAACATTTCAGTGTCAGTAGCTAATGAATATATTTACTTTTCCCCTATGGAAATTTTTTCTATTTTCAAATTAAATTCCTACAATTATTTTGTTTACTTAAGCTGAACAAAGATACCAGATTTAAAATGCAATCATATACTTAAAAAAAAGTGATGGTTATTTATTACAGTAAGCATTTGCACAGCAGGATCAGCAAAGGTTCTGGAATATGGGGGCAGGTTCTGAAATGTGGGGGCAGATTTTGGAATGTGGGCCACTGAGAGGGATATAGATGGCAAAGTAGACTTCTTCCTTGAGCAGTAATTGTAAAGTTATGTAATCAAATTTCAGTATTCTCCCACCGTGAAACAGTAGTTAAAATAATGGAATAAGAATAAATTCATCTTCAAAACTGTATATTAAAGAAGAAATTTCTTGTTAAATTAACATTAAGAAATAACTACAATAGTGATTATGTTGATTAAAGTTACATTATAGCTATAAAGTATTCACACCAGAGAGTTTGGAGTGACAGTAAAATAACAATACATCTGAGTATTATTTTTCCTTGCAAAGTTAGAATGTCTTTCTAAAATACAGGTAAATAGATGAATTTTTAAATCATGTCTCTGTTGTGTATTTTTCATCTGTAACCACTGTGAAAATTATGGAATGGAATTCTTTCTAAGACATGCTTATCTTAACCACTAACATTATCCTTGACTTCTTTCAGTTACATCAAAACAAAATCTTATGCCTCTTTCACCTCATTGTTACCCATCTTTAAATCCACATACATTTCTGATACTCAGTTTTTGAGACAAGAGAAAGCTAACAAAGGGAAAAGTCAAGCAAATAAGTAATTATATTGTTTTCTATATTCTATACTTGTAAATTGGCAGTGATTTCTGATTTTTTCCATAACCTGAGTTTAGCTTTTCCCTTAGTGATTTTTCCTTCATGCCTTTAATATATGTTGAGTTTTATCACAGAAGATATTGCTTTAAAATGAAATCCAATCTCTTCTTTAAAAATATCTCTGAAATGTTTGGCCGTGTGTGAACAAAAGAACAGAACTTTGTAGAACAAATCTGGAACTATACTACCTGACCTCTATTGCTTCATAAAGAAACAAGTGTTGTAGAACAAAAAATGGTAATATGAAAATCAGACAGGCTCAGAGGGATCAAGCAGGAAAATTAGAAGAAACCTTTTAACACAAGAAAGAAAACATCAAGATGTGAATATTCCAACACATATCAAACATTTCTCAATGGAGCCTCCCTGATGGATTAGGGGTTAAGTCTCAGCATTATCACCACTGTGGGCTGAGTTCAACCCCTGGCCAGGGAGCTAACCCACATAGTGCAGCAGACCTCTCCTATCTCTCCTGCTGCTCCCCTCAGCAGTGTATTTCAGTAGATCCGCCTGTTCTATTTCCCACTCTGTTTCTGGTAAATCCTCTCACCCCCCACATCTCCGGTCTACTCCCCATAAAAAATATATAAATGCATAAATAAATATAAAATCAATCAATAAATAAATCTATGAAAACAAAACAAAACATATTTCTTAGTGTACTTTCAGTGTGATATTCATAGTACTTTGCTTAAATATGCTTTTTTATTTAGACAGATATCTTGATGCTAAATAAAAGTGTAAGATAGAAATTACACTATGAAAGTTTGACATGAGATCAGTAACACTGGTCAACCAATTTTTACAAAAGTCATGTTACTGAAATAAAATTAGTCATTTCCTATCAATTTATATGTGCTCAATATGAATATGACAGTCAAATTCTAATTTTGGCTCTAGTTTTTTTTGTAATCTGCAATAAATGGATGTTTACATCACAAAATGCATGCCAATAGTAATAGCCCTATGGTTAATACCTGTGAAAAATCAAGTCATAGACTACTTCTTAGATTTCTTCGCTTGACTCTTGTACAGCTGTTCAGGAGCATCTCTGGGGAGTGTCCTGCAGTAGTCAGCCAGCATTGTAGTGGACCGTTTTCCCTACTATCTTTGTTCCATTGATGCAATGTCTTGATGAAAATGTTCACCATGTTCATCACTAACCATGCCATAGTTTTCAGGGAAGAAATCTAGATGAGAATGAAGGAAGTGGATCTTTAGAGACATATTGCAGCCAAGTTTCTGATACTCATCAGCATGTCTTCTACTAGTTCCTTGTAGTTTTCTGCCCTAACATTCCCAAGAGAGTTTGCAGACACTAAATGAAAATCATTCCATGCTTGTTTCGCATCAACCTGCAGCAAGTTGTTGAATCGGTCATCTCAATGCAGACGGAATGTTTGGGTAGACTATTCTCGACTTGTTTTGTGGTGTTATTCCTCCAGAAAGAGGAGGGACCAAGCAGAAGGAACAGTCTTTTATGTGGTTGCTGGGCTGTCTCCACACCATGGGGACTGCAAACTGCATTGATGGTCTTTTGCCATTTAACCACTGTGAAAGCTGTGTTGTACATGTAGCACAGCATATATGCGGGGCCCAAGGCTTGTCTTGGTCACCAATCTTGCAGCCCAAGTAAAGATGATAAGCCTTCTTCACTTGAGAAGTGGTACTTTTTTTCTGGTTGGCAATTGTCACTTCCCCACAAATAGGGCAGAAATTGTCCACGCTATTAATGCATTTTCGAGGCATTACTATTCTCTATTGTGCCTAAATGGATAAAATAATAACAGTTCTATGGAACAGTAGCTTCAACTGTCTCACACAAAATCTGAAATATTTTCAATGCTCAACCTTTCCGACAGGGCTTTCTATAGTGCACTGCTGACGTCAGCTCACTTCAGCCGCCTGGCAGTAGTATTGCATTGCATCAGAAAATGATGCAATTAGGGGCCTCCCCAGTGGCGCAGCGGTTACGCGCTGAGCTGTGGAGCTGTCGGCAGCGGCGACGCGAGTTCGACGCCCAGCCGGGGAGAATCCCACATGGCGTGGCAGACCTCTCCTGCCTCGCCCGCTGCTCCCCTCAGCAGTGTATTTCTGATCTGCCTGTTCTGCTCCCCACTCTGTCTCTGGTTAGCCCTCTCACCACCCCACGCCTCTTGCCTGTACCCCAGCTTATATGTATAAATAAAAAAAAAAATGATGCAGTCAACTCTGGATGATGTGTGCATGATGGTGTTATGCAATGTGATGCAATATTACATCATTCTAGGCTGATTTAGGATATTGTTGCAGTCCTGGATAAATTTACATGGTGAAACACAGAAAATAAATTACGTGAAATATCTTCAAAATGAGAGCTAATAAAAATGTTCAGGGTTATATTCATGTTCAGCACACCAAGATACTGCAGATAGGGCCTTTTTAAGTCAGTAATGATCTCACTGTTGACCAGTATAATTTGGGAATTTCTGGGCTTGTATACTGACAACATTTTTACAAAAAGTTTCACTAGAATTTGAGAACTAAAACTTAATTTTCCCAAATAGTCTATGCTGTTCAAAAAGAAAGTATGGTGCATGAATTGGCAAGCTTTGACTATTTTTTAAATAAACTCTGTTTTGCCTGAATGAGACACTTCCTTACATGAATAATTATTAAATGTTTCAATTATGTGAGAAACAAAGCAAAACAACCCCTCAAATAGCTTGATGTCCATTATGTAGCATTAAAAGTGAATAAGGAGAGAAAGATAAAAGAGAGAAGAAACAAGTTATTGGAGAGAACATTGAAAGGATCCGGAATTTTGTTCTAAATAGCATATTTATTGATTCATATTCTTTCTGGTTATTATATTCAGCCTTGTAAATAGTTTCAGTATATCACTGATAGGCCTACTTTCATTTTAATGTCAAGACTGTGTCAGCAGAATTAGGTGAGGGTATTTTACCAAAAAATATTTTATAATCAAGTTTCAGCATTGTGCACATGTATAAAAATGAAATATAGGAAGATGCAGGGGAAGATTGTATGGCTTCAGGCAAAATATGCCTCAAGGGACAATAGTAGTGCAGAGGTGGATGAAGAGAAAGAAGGAGAGAAAAAAGGAAAGTCCAATACAATTGATGTGGTGAACATAGTTCTTCCACCCACTCCCAAGATTCAGTCCCATGCTTTCAAATAAAAATCTTGTCAGAAGTAACTGCCATGGAAGTAACTGCATTTATCATAGACATTATGAGTGTTTCTAACTTTTCTGTTCTTTTACCGTGCACCTCATTTAGTACACGTAGTACCAGTTTTGTAGGTACGCGAATACTACCTGCTATAATATACTTAGTAAGTCATGACTGGGCAGAATGGCAGCAAAATAGATAAAGGGAGGAACCAAGAGTCAGGATTGGAGCCAGGATTAGCTGCTTTTTACCGCCAGACAATGAAAATGCAGAAAGAGGAGTCTGAGCAACTCGCAGAGACACATCTGAATTTGATTTTTATTCTCACAACCTAACTTATTCTGTTACCCCAAATTTTTCAACAGAGTTTATCATGCTAAATCTAGGGAAAAATAAAATAATTTTCTGTCTAACCTGAACAAAATTCATTCAATCTTATATTATCTCACGTATTATCTCATTTAATCTTAGAACCACCCTGAGGGTTATGTTCTATTTCCCTTTTTTCAAAAGGGGTACGAAGTTTCAAAAAGATTTTATATTTCAACCAAGACCATATCACAAGGAAAATTTCAGCTTTTAATGTAGTCTTCCTGATTCTAAAACCCAGGAAGTCCCCAATTCATGTCATTGATAGGTTCAGGAATCTGTGACTTTAAGCAAATAAAAAAAAAAAGTGAAACACATAGGGAAAAACAGGTCCTCAAATAGTTCTGTTTAGTTCCCTGTGGACCAGAATTATTTTCTCAGTGATATTATAATGGAATGACTGAAGATAAAGCTGCCATTCAGGGGCCTGCTGCACTAGCTTCTTCTCATAGCTGGAAACATGATTTGATGCATTGTTCACACACACACACACACCACCACCACCACCACCTCTGCCACAATCACTACTACCACCAAAATAAAAAGCCTTTCCCTCTGTTGTATCAGTTTTAAGTATATATTGTGTTTAAAATAAACCTTAAGGACTATCAAGACACCCCCGTTACTGCGTTTCTTCAGATATGTAATTGGTACCTTTAGTCCAAATGTGAATAATTCCCATCCTTTGTTTTGTCACTGTTCTCAATGAGAAATGAAAACAATTTTTCCATATTGACTTTATCTGCTTTGCTGTCGCCTTTAGACATATATTTTTCTTTAACAAGGACACAAGTTAAATCTCTTTCTCTGCCACCTTTGTCTCATTCCAATACATCTTCTTCTAAATTCAGATCTACTTTGGCTCTCTTTCTGATCCTATAGAATTTGTATGTTCCATTCTGTGTTTTATCAATATCAAGGTAGATTCTAATCTCCTTTTTGTTTTACCTGGATTCTGATTTTGATTAATTCTTTGAGTGAGACACTTTTTCACTGTTAATAGTTTTTAGTATCATCTTTATATTTTCCATTAAAGTCACAATATCTTCCACAGATATTTGATATATTACTGAGTTAAGAAGTAGAATCTCTGATATATGTATTTAAATACTGTGTGTTTCTAGAGAGCACAGAAAAAATGTGTAAGTTTAATTCAACTTGTTAATGCTCACTGACTCGACAAATGCTTATTAATTGTTGATTATGAATTGGGCTCCTGTGTAGGTGGTAGGAATAAAAGCAATAAGTGAGCAATCAAAATCTGTCATCATGAAGCTGAAATTCTAGAGAGGAAAAAGACAAAGACAGGCAATTAATAAACATAACTAAAAGAAATTATATGATATATTACATAGAAAGAAGTACTGTGAACAAAATCAACAAGAAAGGAATTTAGGGAATGTTAGGCGGTGATACAGTTTTCTTTTAAACTTTGCCTAAGGAATATCTAAGAAGGTAACATTTGAAAAATGGCTTTGGAATAATGGGGTATGAGAGGCAAGTGGATTTTTATGGAAGAATGTTCTCAGAAGAGGGGACAGCAAATGCAAAGACCCGTGGGAAGGGCAGACTTCTTTTTACAAAGCACAGCAAAGAAGACTGGCTGACTGAATGCAGCCCAGTGAGAGGGAGGGAAAACTGAAGCCTGGTGCTAGTTAGGATTATTTTAAGGGTTGTGACTATTGCTCTGAATGACTAAGATAGTCTTTGGAGGGATTGGAAAAGACTCATTAAGGGGACATTATCTCACTTAATATGAATAACACTGAGAATTATATTTAGTAGCCAATTCCATTACACAAGGATTTTGTTTTTAAATTTTTAACACAATCTTAAATCTGAGCCTTTAGTATCATAGAAAAGTGACATGTTAAATAATAAATATTGTCAATATTTTGATTAACTTTACTGCCGCCTATGCTGTTCTCAATGTGTTGCCCAATTTCCAGTTCTTATCTCTAGGGTACTATTATGTTTAAACTATTTATCCAGGAAGAAGATTAATTATTGTGCTGTGTTACTGTAGCATGCCTCTTATATGTGCAACAGTGATGATACACATTTTCTCCAGCACAGAACTCCTTCTATAACCCTATAACCATATTATACTAAAAAATAAATTTCTCTAGTTTACGTTTATATGCATTCTATATACATATATTTTGTGTTTTTTTCTGCTGTAATGAACCATGTTTAGTAATAGCATGTTTTATTAATTATTGGTAATTATTTTGTCCAATAGAAAGCTATTTTTTTAAAGCAGGTAAGGATTAACCAAAGATAATTGAACTCATTCATTTAATTCTCTCTTCCTATGGAAGATGTTAAGTGCCTTGTGGTGTGTATGCTGTGGTAAGTACAGCAGCAGTAGCTTGTGATCCTCTGCCTCTATTATAACCAATGATACCTGAATAAAAAAAAATGTAATAATAAAAACAAACACTCCCTCCTTAGAGTGGGTAAGCGTAATCAGTAAATTTATTCATCCACTCTTTTTGAAAGTCATAGTTTGCAATTTAATACTATGTTATTGTCTGCATCACAGTTAGTCTTGCTATATTGACATAGACCCTGGATTTTGGCATATTGGCTTTTACTTCACAAATGCCTGACTCCCCGTCTCTACCAATCTGTTATTTAGGGCTCTTAAATTTAACAGCTTGTCATCAAACAAGGGATAATATTTACTTTGACAGCACCCCTTCCCCCAAGGATCTGTCAGGATGCCAGCAAGGCATGAAGAACTTTCAGATTCCATTTGGTTTCCATGTTAAATAGAGAACATCCACACAGAAATGGGAGATTTGGGAAAAGGCAGGGCTGGCTCATCAATGTTGCCTGACGAATGCCCGTGACCCTGTAATGGGGAGACTCTGAATATCATTTTCACAAAAAGGAAATAGACTTCTTTACTTGAGTGCCAAGGACAACAGACAGTGATTCTCTGATTTCTTTTACTCTTCATCTCATTCCTTTGGTCCCAATACTGTGTTACCTTATGACACTGTCTCTCTGAAAGTAACTGGAAATAGATGGATGTGATAGTAATGTTTCCATTTGTCTC
>PVIJ01018282.1:0-26779 GCA_004024925.1 Scalopus aquaticus | reverse complement strand
TGTATCTGTTGGCCATTTGCTTTTCTTCTTTGGAGAAGTGCCTTTTGAGCTCTTCTGCCCATTTTTTGATTGGGTTATTGGCTTTTTTTTTGTTGAGTTGTGTGAGTTCTTTGTAAATTTTTGTTATCAGTCCTTTATCAGATGTATTGTGTGCAAAGATCTTTTCCCAGTTGGTAGGGTGTCTGTTAGTTTTGGTTAAATGAACTCAGTTGGGGTGAGTGGGTGCTGTTGAAGACTCCTCACTTAGGGACCCTACGCAAACCCAGTTTCAAAAGTAGGCAGGAACTAAAAACTGTGTGTGTAATTATGCTATTTGTGGAGCCTGGTTGACAAGTAGACATGTGGGATTTTCTCCTTTCGACGAGTGTATTCTTTTCCTGAGGGAATCCTTTTTTAAAAAACTGGATTTGGGATATTTGCCCCAAGTTACAAATTCATACATTTTGTTGAAAGCCCTGCATGTTGTAAACTTGGTTGGCAACAGGAAATCTATGGAACAGGAAGCTGTCTGCTGGGTTTTAAGTGGGAATATTTGCTCAGAAGATTTGAATAAAGAATGCGCTTAAAATGCGCATATGTGCACGCTAAATAAATGCAAGTATTGGGAATGTAGGTGCTTGGGGAAAGTAAAAGGAACATATAGCCCAGCTGTGGGTAATTCCTCCTAATTTTGGAGAGTTACAGAAAGGATGTCTGATAATATAGGATGTGTTTGGTATAGCTCAGGTCAAGTATGCTGCTGGCCACTGAGGGGTCACTTATTCCAGAAAAGTAAATAGAGTTGTTCCAGAGAAAGTGAATACTGAATAGTAGTAACAAACTGACAATAGTGCTAACAAGCTGTGACCTCGAATTTTATCTTTCTATTGAGGCAACATCCCTTTCCAACACTGTACGATTTAGAGATATAGGTTCATATCTCTCCAGATGTATGTTACCACACCAAACCTACCAATTTTAGATCAAGCAGAGTAACAATTTATTTATAAAAAAAAAAATCTCCTGAAAAAAATGGTAGCAGGTCTTCCTATTTACACAGTGTGGCCTGGGCCTGTATGACATTTCCAGGAAGACATGATCTCATCTTAAATTTTTATGTTTGGGGAAGGCACTACATACTTCATTTTGAAAGCAAATCTCGAAATTCTGGGGAAACTTTATCCTCTTGTTTGTATTTCATATTTCTATAACTAAGGAAAAGTCCTCTCCCCATCCACCAATATCCAATACCACTGTCCACCTCCTATGAAAAGGTGAAGCAGCAGTGATACCAGGAGTGAATGATAACAGGGAATCTGAGCCAGACACCCAGGCTATACAAAGCAAAACTTGAAGACATAGAAAGCAAAGCATGCGTGCTAACTAAATAACCTCTTTATAGTTAATCTTCACTCAGTTCCTCTTCAAGTTCCAATATAGCTAAGACTGCCAACCTTCAGTCTCCAGAAAACCTTAAAAATGGGGTATTCCATAATCTGTAGGCTGTCTGGTGGTGTGTACTCGTGCCGTCACTGTAGATACCTTGAAGCACTATTTCAAATAATGGACTAGTCTCAATCAGAAAGTGTGGTGGCTCCAACATCAACGTTATCTCCATCTACTGTATGAAGTAAAATAACGTGGATTACAAGCCATTGCTTAAGTCTAAGGTAACTTGAATGTCTCCGCACCCCCACTTGGGTCTGCATGTGTTCCTGATGCCCTGGAGTAAGAAACAGGGAGGAAAATCATACTTGCTTATTTTATAAACTCTCAGAGAAAGCACTGGGGAGGAGCTAGTAAACTAAGGAAGATGCGTATTTATATATCCATTTTCCCAAGACATTTAGTGATATTTCAAAGACATTTCTCTCTTCAGCATCCATCTCCATTGAAAATAGTTTTCAATGATTTTTTTTCCCTTGGGAATTTATTTAGCTAGTATATGATACATTATCAATTTTTAGCAGACCAGCGAAGAATACATTTTAAATCAAAGAAGTGAAGCCCTTTATCTTAAACCTACGCAAGTTTCAATTTTCAAATGAGAATTTTTTAATATGGATTCAACTTTTTAAGATTTCGTTTCAAAGAAGTGTTGGGAAAACATTCTTTAGAAACAGTCACCCATCTTTGACAACTGCAAAGAGAAGAAGGCAGTCCAAAAGGAAATTATCCATACAGACTTGAAGCTTTGTCATATCCTGCTGAAGAAACGCCTTTCGTTCAAGGTTAAAGGTCACTTGTTTAAGTGTGTATTTGTCACTCAGTGTTCAAGAATCATAAAGACCAAAACAGAAGGTGATTATCAGAACAGAGTATTTTGCTGTATTGACGAATGTTTTTTCTTTGGTCTTCATTGTTTGTTTTTACAATGCGATGTTTGCTTATTTATTCATGGAAATGAAGCAGGAGAAAAATAGCCTGCAATAATATTCTAACTTGTAGAGTAATTCTCTTGTGGCATCAGAATACTAATGTTGACCATGTATCAAAATGAAAGCCACATTTACGAACACAGGAGCCTTCTCACTCTTATAATATTATCTTCATAGCAGGTTACCATACTTTTTGTATATTTAAGTTTCCCTTCATCATCTATTTTAATGGCAAAGTTTTTTTTAAGATTTATGGATTTTTACCAAAGCACGTTTTATAACGCATATTCCATAAAGCACCAGTTCCCCCAGAATGTAATTCATTTTAAGGAATCTATGTTAAAATAGCTATAGGGTAGGCTCCTGTATGAAAAAAATTCTTAAATATTTATTTATATTTATATTTTACTGCAGGTTTTCTCTAAAAATTTAACATGCTAGTGGATATTGGGACTCTTGGAGAATATTGTGTACAGTTTCTCATTCTTTGCATTTTTTTCTTTATTTATATCTTTTAAATTATTGTGTATTCCCCGTAAAATTCCCACCACCAATTCACCTGTGAACCATCACCCAAGGGACCATAGTCCCTTGTGCTCTTCTCTCCCCCTATTTTGATCCCTTTTTCCTTGCATTTTAAACCTTCTATCTGAGAACATTTCATGGTCTGGAGCTTGAGAAGCACCTTTGGCCAGATGCTGGTATTAACATGGTGTCTACTTTGTCCAGGAGCATTCCCTGTGAAATTGCTACCTCCAAGCCAACAACAAGGCAACATTGTAAATGGCTGATTTCTTCACTGATCCCCTCATCACTGTCCACTGTCTTGCCAGAAAATAATGATCATCCTTGAAATATCAGAGCTGAAGTGAGAGATGGGCAGTGGCACAAAAAAATATCTGGACAGAACAAATAATTTCTTAGAGAAGAAACCATCTGTCTAGGAAGATTGCACGCATTCAAACTCTTCTGTGGTGAATCAATAATTTATAAAAGGACATGCTCAAATACATTAACTTTAATTGTGAAGACCAGGCACTGTCAGTGTTGGAAGCAACACAGTGGGACATCTTGGGCCAAGTTCTTAATTTGGGCAACATGAATCACTGAGAGGCTGGGTGAGATGGTGTATGTCACAGCTGACTAACTGGACTTAAGCCTAGGCCTCATGACTTTCAGTTTAGGTTTGTTTTTTTCTCTTACAGAATGTCCCCCTTCATTTGGTAAGGCAATACTGGCACACAGCATCTTAGGGAAAATATTACAAACAAGGTATTTTCCTTCAGACCGGGGAAATACCAAAAATATCTCATTCTAGTCCTGTAGTTCTTAAACTGAGGGAAGGAATGAATCTATTGAATAGTTCAAGAGCTGATCTTTCAGTGGTTCTGAAGAGGCAGAGTCCTGACGCAGGCTTGTGCCTTTTCCTAAGGCTCTCTGGTGGCTCTGAAGCAGGTGTCTTGAAAAATATGCCTTGAGAAACACATCTGATTGGTTGCTGATTTGTTCTAGTATCAAATCCTAAGTCCTCCAATATGGCATACTCCATGCAATGCTCTGACAATAAAACCAGAGTTAATTCAAGGGAAAGAATAGAATAGAAGAAATCCACTTGGGCATTGCACAGTATGTTTATAAATTATCCTGAATCATATCATCTAACTGAGTTGTTACAGTGTGGTTTGCCAAAAGTCTGTATCATTCCTGTTTCAGAGACTTTGAGGTTCAAAGCTAAATAAACAGACCCCCTTGTTCTCTGAATATACTTTTTTAGGCAAAGTATGTTTTTTTTCCCAAGAGAAAACCTGATACAAGAAATCTTGACTGCCTTGTTGGCCTTGAAGTGGTTCTTAGAAATCAACATCTTGAAGTATTTAAATGTAAATAAATCAGAATAAGATAGATAGATTATATTATCTTCTATGTACACTTGGGTTTTAAAAATGAAAGAAAAATTATGTGGCAAAGTGGTTCTGAGGTTTTCCCAAAGTAGCAGAATCGCCACGTTACGTAGCTGCATTTCAGGTACAGTAAATCAGTGCAACCAGGGCGTGGCAAACGGGGCCTCGGGCTGCATTTCCTGGAAACACACACCCTCTGCTCCTGGCCTTCATCCTCTTCCAGTCGCCACCTTGCCACCCTATATTTTCTTCTCCGCACTCTCCTTCAGCTCTGTGTAGAATGGCAGAGCATGGAGGGAAGAAAGTGTTTCCGAAATGCTGCCCAAACAGACATGCCATTAAGTCTTGGGTCAAATCTGAGCCTGCAACACACCCCAGCATGGGGGGCCTGGGAGGATTATTGTGGGGACAGGCACCACAATACTCACCAACGTGAACACGTTAAAGCAGATAGAAAGGAATCTATATTAATTATTTTCATAGACTCCATAATCTCCACCCCCTACACACACCTCTCCATTAGTTGAGCCTCTTCCAGTTCTCTGTTCAGGAGCTGGACCTATCATGTTATACTGTCTTCCTTCCTCTTCTCTGCCTTTAGAAGTGTGATTTATATATTGGGGAATTGAATCTAAATGACATTCCTTTTCACTTCCCTTCATTCCTGAGATAGGTGAAAGTAGGCTTACTAAGCTGGTCATCTGTTTTGGAGCTATCTTCTCAGCCACCTGAAGGTTGAGGAGTGGCTTTGTTTAAGTTGACATTGTGCTTCTATTTTCCCCCAAAGATATTCTCTTCTCTTTCCTATTCTTCTCTATACCCTGGGGAGCTGACCTTCTGGATTTGCTTCAATGAGTCCCCTTGCCCTCTGACTTCTAGTTGGCTTTGGTCAATAAGAGGTTCCCACAAGTAAATGGAAAGCTGGAGGGCAATGTAGTTGGAATATTTATCCCCTGGTTTCTCCCTGCTAGGGCAGTACTGACTACATTGCCCCCAGGCCCCATGAGGTGGCTTCTCATCTTCGGTAAGTTCCAGTAACTGCCCTTGCCTCTTCAGATCCACTGTTGATAGTCCCATAGTCCTCCACGCCCCACTGAGGCTTTAGTTTGCCTAAACTCTCTCATACCCCATTGGAGCATGTCATTTCTTTCCTGCAAAGATTGCAAATGATACAGCAATATATTCCAATTTTTTGCTGAAGTAAAAACTGACATTTGAAAGTTTAAATTGCTGTTTACCATTGGATACTTGGCAAGTAACATGGTACCTTGGACATAGAAATTTCTCACTGATTATTAAAGCAATAAACAAAGGAGTTGTGTGCTTAGACTAAAACTTAGAGATGTCAAACCTTTGTGTAACTTTTGTGCCCGTGTATGTCCCCCCTTGCTACAAAGTGATTCCATTGCTTTGACAATGTTTGCATAAGTGTAGCTTGTTTTCCTCGAGAAAATGTCTCCGCCTCCTATCAGAAAAATACAGCAATAGAAGACAAGATTGGTCTAGTCACATGTGTGATACTAGCCATTGACTTTCCATATTTTAACTCAATCCATGACTTTCCTCTGCCTTCTTGGGTGAATGTGTTAATAACACAGAGCCACTCCCTTTTGTGTGCTTCTGTTCATAAAGGGATGGTGGGTACACAGCCATGGCCCGAGTCAGAGACAGCACCCAGCTTTCCTCTTGCACTCATCTATGTTTGGTTGGCTGGTCAGACTGGACTGCGAGAGCATAACCCGGTGACTTTGTTCTGCACATTCTGTACACTTAAGAACACCACATAGAGACCTATGCCTTTTGCCCATATATTTCCTTTAATGAACTTCACATAGCTTAAAAGTATTTGCAGTCAGTCACAAGTGTCCAGAGGAGCCCTCTCAAGAAAAAAGTCCATGAGCAAATGCTGCATGCCAGTCAGGATAACCTCTTAAGCTGTGGAGAACCCAGAATGCTTCTAAAGGTCTTGTTGTTACAAGGTGTGATCAACTATGTTCCATTTTAAGACCCTGTCCCACACACCAACAAAATTATCCAAGGCCACCATTAACAAACTAATGACTACTTTTTTTCACTCTAAAGCTGATCACCCCAACTCGACACATCATAATGTCCAGTCATTAAGTCCTGTGACACACTAATATTGATGCCATTATCTCTTTTTTAAAATGAGACCTTAGATAATGATCAAAATGTATTAATTTGTCCTTCAGGATGGGGAGGAATAGCAAGCACTATAGAATTCAGGATAAAATATTAGGCTCTCTTTTTTTTATCTAGTTTTATTTTAGGTGATTGTATAGTTCTAGGAATTTGTCCATTTCCTCTAGGTTGTTGAACCTGTTTCCGTATAGCTGTTCATAGTAATCTCTGATTATTCTTTTGATTTTTGCTGTGTCCGTTGTGATTTCTCCTCTTTCATTTATGATCCTATTTATTTGTGTTTTCTCCCGTTTTTTCTTTGTAAGCCTGGCTAGTGGTTTGTCTATTTTGTTTATTTTTTCAAAGAACCAGCTTTTGGTTTGGATATGAAGTGACCCAGAATCAATCAAGGAGTAATACAGTACTTTCTCAAAAACTAAATTACAGACTTCCATTTCCAGTGCTCTTAGCTTGCCATGTTGTAGACACCAAATGTTCCTTATAAAATTCTTATTCTAAAATAGGAAATCAATTCAACATATTTGTGCAGTGACCCTTGCAACTGCAGTAACTGGACAAGAAAATGCATCAGAAATGATAGCCATATCATCTTCAGTTAAAACTAGGGTCCTTCTTTGTAGGACCAGGTTAAATTGGTCCTATGTCTTTTACTTGGTTTATTTTTAAAAATTGAGTCCAAGGAATAGTCAGGGGTGGAATTTGAATGGATAGTGATAGCTCCTTCCCACAAAGAGATCCCTCTTTGTTTCATATTTAGGAATATGAAATAACCCATTCACGTTGGAAATCTTTCCATCAAACTAGTAAAGGTAGAAGCTGCCAAGACATGTTCTGGCTACATCCACATAAGACTCTAAGATACTGGAACTTCTTTGATTTGTTTTTTTTTCCCACCATTTTAAAAAAAGCAAACAACTATGAAGACACAGTCATCGTGAAGAGGAAGCTTTGACGATACGTAGTCAGTGTCAGTCATAAAAGATAAATGGTGGATGAATAATAATAATCCAAATTATTTGTAATAATCTCAATAGTTGAAAACAAATCATTCAGACATGTGAGCTCATCTGAAGCTTAGCACAGCCCAAGTGAGATGGGTAAAAGCAGGAGAAAATCTGAGGCATAGACAATTCAATGTAGGTTTTCTGGATCCAAGACCAGGACTCTTTCCACTATGCTACTGTGTCACCATGGAATGGAAGACATATTCCATTAAGATGGATTTTGTGAAATATGCTTTGCCAGAGTGTGGTAGAATACTGCAAATGCCTCCTTCTTGATGCCCCCTCAACTCCCTGGAAAGTACCTTGTAGTTCCATAGTAGTAGCCTAGTACATGCCAGTGTGTGGTCGGTGTCCACACAGCACACAAAAAGCTAAAATGAATTGTGATACAGCCAGTGGATTTCAGACCTCCAAAAATCCTCATCAGCATCATCCCTGAACACAACTGTCACATGTAACTCTCCCTTTGTTACCCCCAGCCTTTCCCTTCTCTAACCTTTTCCCTTTCAGCTCCTATTGTCTTGTCCTAAAATGGCTGTATACTTTCAGGCTCTTGAAGATTTCTGCTATTTTCTGCACTCCGGTCAAGTAGTTCTGATTCTTGCAAGCATTCTACTGTTGTTCTCAGGTTCCATACTAATACCTAATGCCCACATCTACCAGAGTGATCAAAGAGGTAGGCCACTGGGGCTGTATTCTTACTCACTGGGAGAATCACCCTTTCCAAGTGTCCCTTTGTGCTCAAGGCCCCCTCCCCACCCAGAGTCCAGTAATCAGAGTATTTGAAATTGAGTTCTACTTGGCTATAGACAAGAGAATTTCCAAGGGGATATAAACCTGAAGACCTCTAGTTTCTTGGAAGTAGATCTATTTCTACTTATATCTGAAACACTTCTTTGAGCTGATAACTCCTTGGAAAATGAAAGAAACCATATTGCATACAAATGTAGGTTTTAATGTCAAAATCATGCTTACAAATTTAGGTCTGTAGACATGGAAAAAAGTAGTGTGCATGGCACGTGCAAGGAAGTGGAGTCAATAATTATCTTCTGGCATTATCTGCTCCAGATTCTATCCCAAAACGTATGTTATAGTGAAATGTATTTATTCACTTTGATGTGAAAGTTAGACTATAACTCTAAGTTAATTTTATTTTCAAAGAAAATTTCATTAAAATGGATAAATGCTTTGTTTCAAAGAGAGAGAATCAGCACTAATGCATTTTGCCTGGGTTTGAGCATTTCATTTGGCTTCTTTAAAAGCTTAATGTTTAAAGTTGCATTTTCAGGATAAAATCATACTGACAAAAGAATATCTGATAGGATGAAGAATAACACCACGATAAAGCAACTGACAATGAGACAAGTAACCCCCAAGTGGGGAAAGAGGCTCCAATGTTGACATGGAATCAACATTTACCCTGGTTTCAGAACCAGATTATTGTGGGTGGACATAGCTTGTGTTTTTATCTGAACTGAGGGTTCTGAAAATTTATGTTTTGACAGGATCTGACCAGGTCTCTGGATCTTATGGAGGGAATGCATTTGGGAATTCTGACTCATGACTTTGTTTATACACTTGTGCTTCAGCACATCAGAAAAGCTATTTTTTTCCTATAGTTTCTAAGAATGGGTCTCAATTACAGAGCCTAAGTCTGAATCATTTCTGGTTCCCGTTTCTAGCTTATATCCATCTTCTTTCTTGTATACATGCCCATTATGACAGATTTCGGAGCCCATCAGGGATATGGAATAGACATGAAATATTTTATTGGCTTGAAAGTTTGCAAGAAAAATTCCAATAAGGAAGTTATGCGTATACGTGTATTTCTTTTCCCTTTGTCAGTGAATGGCAACAAAGCAAACAGAAATATACTAATATGTAATAAGATTTCTGGAAAAGTCATTCCCTTGAACAGTTCATATTTGGCTCTCGCTTTTATTCTTGCGGTCAAATCTTTCCCTCTGTCTTCCCATTAACCGCCATTATTGTCATTTTCAACATTGTTGTCATCATGTTTATTGTTATCACGGTCAATTGCTTCTTGGCATTTACAGGGAGCCTGTCACTCACTATCCCAAATACAATCACATTTCTAATCACCTTCATTTCTACCTGCTATATAAAATTTCTTATTGATGCATTGCTAATCACCTACAGTGTGTTCTGTCATGTTCTTCCTAGCCTCCCCACTGGTCCAAGTTTCCTCTTGCCCCTTTCTCATTGATTTTCCCTCAGCTCAGCAAAGATCATCTTTGCTAGCCATGGTGACTGGTTAATCCCACAAAAGTTCCCACCCTCAGCATCTACTGCAGCTAACTGGAAGCACAAGTCTTCATACTGGATCTGAAGTTCCCTCTTTCTCAGTCCCTATTTTCTCATTCTGCAGAAGGAAAGATGACTTCATTTCTAGACATTATATTTATGTAACAAGGTACCTCCATGCCCTCTCAGATTCAGTGTGAGGCTGAATTGATAAAATATGAATATGCAGAGAATGATATTAGACATATAAAGTTCCATGGACAGATGTAGGAGGAAAAATTATTTTAGCCTACATCCAGAAAAACCCAAACTCCTCTCAGTAAAGAGGATTGGAGGCATGGTTAGTAATTGACCTGACCAAAATGGCCTATGCCAATAAAATTTATGAAAGATTATCCGTGTTCACTGCAGTGGAGTGTTAAGGGGAGAAGGAGAAATAAACTCAGCAAAGTCCATCTAGATCAGGTTCTTAAGTGATGTTCACCCCATTTCCTTCTAATAGATCAGCCTGTGCTCAGGTCTTTGAGGAGCGGATAGGTCCAAAAATATGAAGAGACTTTGCTATAGTGGGTATTTGTCTCATTTATTTATCTTTAGAATAATGAGAAATGTTATATCCACATCCCAGAAGAACCAGAAAAAAAGCTGCAGGTAGCAATGTTTGCTCATTCTGTGTGGTCACTTCAAGTAGCAGTGGCCCCGTAAGTGTTTGTTGAATTACTCTGTACTTTCCTCCCCTTTTAAAAAATTATTTCTAGAAAATAATGAATAATGTATGTTGTTAAACTAGATACTCATAAAATTGAAACAAATTTCGTCTCTGAGCCTTCTTTATGAAGCTCTGCATGAAGAGCTTAAAAAGAAATTCTCTCTCCATTTGTTGCTATTCTGTAGTATTTGTACTTCCTGATGATATTTATACATATCTATTTCTATCTAAAATTTTATATTTTATATTATTAAGCACTGCATTATTATGTTTTATAAGTAACTTAATCTCCCCACTGAAATTTTTGATGGTTCCACCCAAACCTGTTTCATCTCTCTCTTTTTCATAATGTGCAGTAGTTAGTATTTTGCATCTAGGCTGAACTCAAAAGTTATTGACTGGCTGAGTCAATCAGTGTAGGAATGAGCAGTACCATTCCAGCTGATTCTTGACTTGTTACTCACAGGCTCTTACTTAAATATTGACTTCCAACTCATGTGTTTATGACTTATGGCCACAAAATTAATATGAAATGAGGTCAATGTGGAAATTGTTTTCAGGAAAATTGAGCTTTGAACATAGCCCTGTTGTTTCTTCTGGAAAATACTCTATAAACCAAAAACATTTTTGTTAAAATTCTGATGTATTCTTTATGAAATGTGCCCTTAGCTGGGTATCTTAAGAGGTGTGTGGCATTTAAAGAAGAAATGCATTTAGAATTTAGTTTTCATGCTCATATTTACCAATAATAAAAAATAATCAAAACTCAAGGAAAGCAATGCAATTAAGTCACTAATAAGCAAAAAAAAAAAAAAAAAACCAAAAAACTGAAACAATGCATGAATTATGACAAAATACCTAGAATTTCATGGGCTTCTCCTTTTAATAACTATTATAAACACTTCACAATGCATTGTAATTCATTATAAGATCAATTGTTACTTAAAATATGTGTTTAGAAATCAAAATATCAAAAACAATTCAATAATTAATAATAGTTTCCTATTACTCTTTTTTTCCAACCCAGGTTAAAAATGAACCAAATAGATAAAAAATAATAATCTATAGATTATTAATCAATTTTTGTATTGTTAAGCAAACAGAAACACCAAACTTTTTGGTTTGTTTCTAACTGAACACCTTTGACACATGCACTATACAGTTCTAGATATTCTTTGTTTATTTTAGATAATTTCAAATAAACAATTGGAGTGTTTAAACAAGAAGCAACCAAAGATTTCTGATGTATTCAATTAGAGCCTCTTCTCACAATGTTTAGAAATGAGAGAGGCCTAAAAGTGTGTGAAATGGCATGTTTGTATTGAAATTTAAACTTCACTTTGGGTAGTTATTTAAAACCCAAACCAAAGATTTTGATGTGATCATTGAATCCTGTGTGAATCCTGGTAGCAATTCATACAAGTAAAGCCTGTCATCTGTTTCCAGGTACGATCTCCCTTAATATAAAATAGGGAATGTGGGATAATCTCTGGTGTTGGTTTTCTTTGTAGAATAGAAAACAATTAAGGACAAGTTTCAAAAGTGTCGAGCAACATGTAACATTTAAGCTATTTAAATCAGTGACTATTTCGACAGAATGCCCAAATGAAATGGATACCATACTTGTTGCTTCCATTTTATAATCAAAAGTACTAGAAACTTTAAGAGTATTCAAACATCTAGAAGATTTCTCACAGGCTTAAACACAAGCTTAAGTGGAACCTACCTTTAAAATTTGGCCTGATCCTTGCATCGTATCCTGATGTCCTTCCCATTAATTTGTCCAAGAAATCTGAAGGAGATAGGGTCTGCGAAGGTTGTTTTCCAGACCTGGAGTCATGCTCTTTGCAGAAAGTCGTCCTAAATACATCATTAACTCTTTTAGCAACAATTCTGTTCTCATCACCTGAGATGCTCACAGAATGTTCGATATCATGTTTTGGTAAATATATTGGACATGTTACTAAGAAGGAAAAGAAAATTACAAACTTCTGAACTTCTGTATGGTCTAAAGTTAACTTTAAATGACAAGGGAAATAAATCCTGTGTTGTACCTCCTAAGCTTCCAAACTTTAGCCGTAAGATGTTTAAGATGTTTTTAGGTTGTAAATTTTATGGATATGTAGCTAAAGCTACTTCTTTCTAGAGTCATCAGAGAAATGAAGATAAGTTCTAAAATATATGTGCCTTAAGATAATTTCCCCATGACTTAAAAAATTCTTCCAGCATTCAGCCCTTAATAAAAAACATATAAATAGGGGCAGAATAAGTAAACAGTAACTAATGATCCTATTGCTGATTTTCTCACTTGCTATATTCCATTCCACCTGTCAGCTATTAATAATGTTCAATGTGTTGTCTAAAAGAAAATAGTCACTTTAAATTTAACTTCATTTTAAAATAGGTCAACAATGAGCACTTGTATATTTTAATTATTTTATCCATTGTTATTTGTATATTAGTATTTAAATTGTTGACTACCCAATGTGGTATTCATGAAAGAGAACTTCTAAATCATTTTATCTTTTGCATCATCAAAGACATTAACTGTTGATTGAAAAATTTCTCAGATTTTCATTTTCCTTAAAGGCCTTATAAAATGAGCATATTTGGTTTGTACTGAAATTAATCCTTTCACAATATGTAGTGGTTGACTGTTGATTTCTTTCCTAAAGTATAGACTTTCCAAGCATTGTTTTCAACAGTTTAACAAATAATCTGTCACTAAAAAAATACCACATTGCCAGTTTTTTCAAAGAAGTACTATTAAATATAAGTGCAAAGGTGTTATAAACATTTGGTGGGAGTTAAAATTGATGTAATCATCTAGAAATACTCACATTCCCATATGCAGATTCATCTGATTAATCAAATATTTGATTACGATGGTGATGATGATGATGATGATGATGATGATGATGATGATAATTCTAATAGAACACAGCCTATAATTTTTCTTAATCATAGTAGGGGGTGTAAACCTGAAAGGAACATAGTGGGTTTTCCCAGTACTCATAGCATTATTCCTATATGTTGCATTTCTCCTGGTTCTGTGAAGAAATACCATAAAATTTGGTGAAATTAAATGAAGACTCCTACACTTTGCTATATGAGCATCTTCTATCTCTGCCCTGTCTTAGAACGTATGTCATTAGGATGACTATCTCAGGTACTGCTGTTAATCTGTTATTTTGAAGTATCAATTGATTTGACAATTTGTAAACTAGGTGAAAATGCAATCATGCAAGTAATGATTTTTCACTTAGCTTAATTATACATAGTCCATTCTCATGCATGTATAAATGCAAAGATGTTATATTAATTACATTTTGATAGGCAATCAATTTCCAAATAGACCAAACAGTAAACTATAGTGGTAAAATGAGATTTTAAATGGTGTTTTGATGTTTTGAGAAATTTCCTGAATTGTAGTCTTCATAGTATGCATCTAATTGCTGAAATACAATAGAAGTCCCAAGTTGGCCAAGAATTGGGGTTCTTTTATATTTTATATAAAATGAGCATGCTCCTGGCAAATTAATCCAATCACTTCCAACGTAGGAAAGGCATTGCATCCAATAATTCCTTTAAATGACTTCCAGAAGAATTTGAAAGCAAAAACCAAATCACTGTTATATAGAAATGTAAAGAACATGCAACTCATCAGACTATCGTAATATCACAGTGACTGTGAAAATGTGTTGAAATGCATAGAGTGGGGTCATGCATCATAAAACTTGCCTTTGTGAAAATTTGCCACCCTCCCACCATAATTAAGCTTTTTAAAAGAACAAAAGAAATCTAACTCTTCTATATAAAATTAAAATAATATGGTCCAAGGCATAGAAAAATAGATACCAATTGCATGAAACATTCTCTTTCAAACAGTTTTCATGTGGAAAATATCAACATGCAAAGTCGTTTTACCTACCTGAAGTGGTTTGTCTCTAAGAAAAATGCAAACAAGGCTGTCAAAATGTTCACTAGCTGCCGGTTCATTCCTGTTTCTGTGATGCTTGTAGAAAATATTCCCGAAATGATTCCAGAAAGAAGCTAGGACAAAGTATCTATTTATTGTCCAGATTCAAAATCTGGCAGGAATCTAGTTTCCTTGAAAATCAAAAAGAGATTTGGGTTTGTACAGTTTGCTGAGAAAAAACAAAAAGTGCCAGTGCTAGGCATCATGGTCAGGTCAAACCAGGGCTCAGGACCATCAGTTAACCCAGGAAAGACAAAGCCTTAGAACTGATGGATCCCCCAGCTGCTTTTCCTGAATAATAAAAATGCTACTACCTTAATCGCATCACCATGCCAAGGGGGCTGGTGATGATGCCATGCTCGAAGTCGGGTTGCTGTGGCTATTGTTTTATGTCCTTTCTTTTTTAGCAAATCCCTTTTCTCTAGAAAATGTTCTTTTTTTAAAAGAAGTTGTAAATGAGGGAGAAGAAAGGATTTTGCGCGCTGGAATGGGTAGGGAGAAGAGGGCAAAATTGCTGAGATCCTGTGCTGGAATGAGGGCTACAGAAAGAGACAGAGACGTGATCTTACCCAGCCTATAAATTTCAGCACTCGGACAGCTCCTAGCGCTGAAGTGCGCATGTTTCCTTTTTCAGTCGCTTGGGGCGGGGGTCGGGGAGAGGCTTTATTCAAGAGGGGACCTGCCTGCCCTTCAAAGCAAAGAGTGACTGCCCACTCAGGGAGGGGGTGCGATGACGACCAAGGGGGAGCAGAGGTCAGAGTAAAGAGAGCGGTTGAAGGAGACTAGGGTCTGAGCTCGAAGAAATGTGAGTCTGTCCGTGGGTGGGCGGGACGGGAGTTTGAAGCAGAAAAGAGAAAGGAATAAAGTCTAGGCATGGGAAAAGGAAACTGGAGAAGCAGAGAAGAGGATCTGGAGTACTGAAATTTTAATAGGGGAGTGGGAAATCCGCTCCTTTCAGTGGAAGCTGGAGGTAAACGAGGAGTCCTGTGCTGAGAGGGGGCTGTTCCTTTGACATAGAGAAGCCCCATTACAGAAAAAGGTCCATGGGGATCGAGAATTTAATTTGGAATCCCTTTATTCCTCACCCCTTGAGAGTTTTTGATTGATTTTAGTTGCTTCTTCTCAAAGGATCTCTACCTTTTTACTAGGGAAAGCCCCTTTTACTGAGCTTTATTCCGTGGCTCCAAATCCTCGGGTATCCCCTTCAAGTCACAGACTTGTAGAGCATGAAGAGACATTGGGCCAGCAGGGGGCAGCAACAATCTTTTCCTGACCTGGTTAAAGGTTAGAGCAAAGCTCCAAGTAAGAAAGAAATGGAGCAAGGGAGGATTAGACTGCGGGTTGAGTTTCATCTGCCTATTTCAGATGTTAATCACCAAGGAGGGTCATGTAATAATGTGCAGATGTTCCTTTCCTAAATTGGCTAGAGAGACAGGAAATAGTGAAAATTGATAAATCTTGTACAAAAGCATAACAGGTAACCTTGCTATTTCAAGTTAAATTTACAATTATTTTTAATTTAAAAAAGGAATGGTGAATAGTTCAGTTCAAGTAGTTAGCAGTTTCTGGTAAGGGGGAATGAAAAATACATGTTCTACCATTAGCTGGATGACTAATGTACTTTTTGTCTGTGAAATATACCTCGTTAGTCACCTCCACTGCAGGTCTTAACTTTAAAACAAAATAATACGGTTGATTTTTAGTTGATAAGTGACTAGCCTGACCTTAGATCATTATAAATACCACAGCAGAGTAACACAGAATTCTATGTCTTAAAACAAGTAGATTTCGAGAAAAAAAATTGTGAGTTCTTTTCACCTTTTAATGTGAATATAAATCATCTGAGGATCTTGTTGAAATGGACGCTGGGCTAATAGATCTGGGGTGATGCCTGAGCTTCTGCAAGTCTAACAACTGCCTCGCTGAGGTGGATGCTGCTGGTCCAGTCTGCTGTTCATACATTGAGCACCAAGGGTCTACATGCCATTTTATCAGGTCTCTGTCCCACCAAAACAGTGAGACTATAGGAGCCTCTCTTTAGGAGAAAACCAGCAGTGCCCAGAGAGTGTTCTTACAAAACTAATTCTTTGGATGTGTGCTCTTTTAATGCTCAAAGTCCAGAAAAGTGATTCAATTTGAAAGGAAAACAGTATAGTATAGTGAGAGACTGTGGTTTCAAATGTATTCACTTCTAAATTCATCCACATGGACACTCTAGACCTGATTTTATCCCTACAGTCCTAACCCAAAAAATAAAATCAATTCCTGGAAATGTAGTTCTTCAATTGATACAGTGTGAAAACATCATTCAAGATGTTTTTGTGTGTTCAAGATTCTTTCTGAAAGAAATATATATATATATATATATATATATAAAGGTAGAAGAAAATTATTTGTCCCAAATTTGTTTGCATTTGTATCAATGCTTATAGTAATAGTCTTTGCAAATCATTTCTTTCAACTGCAGAATCTTGTTGTTAACCAGGAGTACAGTGAGTAGGGAAACCTATGACAAAAGGAGATGCTGGTCAGCAGTATGAAATCACAGCATTTAATATTTTACAGTTAGAAGGGACATTAGAGAGGATCTAGTTTAGCCTCCTCGTTTTACCTCTCAGTTCTCCTCAATTTGGATTCTAGGCTTGTCAATCCACTGAAACCGTTCTCATTCAGCCTGCCAATGAATTCCTTGTAACTAAGGCCAAATATATTACTCTGTTTTCATCTCACTTGACATTTCCAAGGCACTTAACAACATTGGTCTCTTCTTCCTTATATTTTTAATTCATTTTTCTTTTATTGTGATAAAAATGCTTAACATGGGATCTATCCTCTTAAGAGATTTTTAAGTCTACACTATAATATTGTTAGCTAAATGCACAATATTGTAGAGTGGACCTCTAAGACTTACCCACCTTGTACTATTAAAACCTCAAACCCACTGATTAACAACTTCCTACTTCCCCCCTTTCTTGTCCCCAGCGACCAGAATTTCTCTTCTCTTGAAGCTCTTTCCTTCCTTGACCCTGTAACACGGTGCTCTCATGATTTGCTCCTATTCTGTCTCTTTGGCAGGCCTTTCATCTTCTACCTAACTTATAAAAGGTGGATTTCCTAGCAGTTGTACTCTGCACTATCTCTTCTCACACTACATTCTTTTGGACAGTATTTTGCACTTCCATAACTTCCATTATCATTTTATGCAGATGACATATAAACACATTTTTTATAGCCAGATCTGTGCTGCTTCCTAAGCACTTCCTGTTGGATGTCCCCAAAGTGCCTCAGACTCCATATGTCAAAACCAAGCTTTTGATACTTCCTTCAAATCCTGTTCCTGTTCTACTGTGTTTGTTTCATTGTTGCCAACCAAACGACAAGGCATCATTTCTAAGACTGCCTCTGCATCACCCACCATAGTCAGTGTCTCATCAAGCCCTATTGATTTTGTCTCTCATCTAGTTTTCAATTCTGTCCACTTTCTCCATCTCTCCCTCCGTGATCCTAGTGGAGCGATCCTTATCTCTCGCTTGTATTACAGCAAAAGTGACATTATTAGTCTACCTGGAGCAACTACTGATCCTCCTGTACCTATACACTGTAGACAGAATGATTGTTCAGAAATTAAAAGTCTGGTTATGTCACACCCAGTGATTAACTCTGTGACTCTGTTGACCTTTGGGTAGAACAAGAAGCTACTTAATATGACCTAAAAGTTCTCATGGTCTGGCCCGTGCCTGCATTGTTCCTCATCTCATCCCCTATTCATCTCATTCGTTTCCCTCTAGTCATATTGGTCCCTCGTGCTTTCCATATTGCTTGATTTTATGGAGTGCTCATGCCTCCTACTTGATCTTGTTAACATCAGCTTACTTTTCAATTTTCTGCTCAAATGATATTCATCAATGAGGCCTTCCCTGACTGCACAACGCTGTCAACTGCCCTTATTAGAGGCTCCCTTAGTCCTCAGCAACTCCAACTTAAGGAGCTTGTCACCATTGCATGTATACCTGTGTATTAAGATCATTGCTTAAGTCATGAGCATCTGTTTTGGTCGACAGTTGTATCACCCTGTGTTCGGTGATACTGACAATAAGCCTGATGATATTGATGGTGATTAGGATAGTTTTTTAAATGTACCTCAAAATGGCTGCTTAAACAAAATAATATACTTAAATAGGTATTGCTCTTTTGAAAGTTATTTATTAGGGAATTAACAAGTTAGGTACTCCATTTGAAAGGAAATCAAGCTTAGTGGTTCCAGTCTATAGCATAGGATGAAAATAAAAGTAGTTCACTGAATCCGATGTCTTTGTTTCAAGTTTCACTTCTAACACTGATCAATTATGTGACTTTGGACAAGTCATTTAATCCTATTGAGTCTTATTTCCATAGTATGTAAAAATAGATGACAATGTTGCTACATAAATTACTTCCAACTAGAATATTCTTGTAAGCCACATAAAATCATAGCTAAGGATGTGGTTTAGGATCATAATCTTGGTTCTCAGAGTCTGTTTACTGTTAAGATTCATGTATTGACTTTGTCCCTTGGACATTTCCACATTCAAGGACAATAAGCTTGGTAAAGGTCTTATTTGCAATGCAATGGAATCCTGAAGTCAAATCTATCTATGCCTCTAATTCACCAAATTATAGCTGGTTGAGGCATTTGGCACCCTCATTTTGTACACTTCATATCAAAGAAATGAGAAAATTCTGACTCATAACATCATAAAGATCAATGCACAATATTGATCTATATGATAGTACATATTAAAACATTCCAAATATACATAAACAAATAGACATTTCTTTTGACCAGTATCCTTTGAACATCAGTATCATTAACTGACACTGATGAGCCTTAAGAACCTTTAACATGGGCGTCCCTGGTGGCGCAGCGGTTGAGTGCTGCGCTGTGGAGCTGTTGGCAGCAGCGATGCGAGTTCGACGCCCGGCCGGGGAGAATCCCACATGGTGTGGCAGACCTCTCCTGCCTCGCCCGCTGCTCCCCTCAGCAGTGTATTTCTGATCTGCCTGTTCTGCTCCCCACTCTGTGTCCGGTGAATCCTCTCGCCGCCCCACGTGTCTGGCCTGTACCCCAGCTTGTATGTATAAATAAATAAATCTTTAAAAAAAAAAGAACCTTTAACATATACATTATGTTTTCCGTCTTTCAAAATACCTGCACTATGTGGTAGTTATATCCATACTTTTTCCAATAAAGAATGTACAGTTTGGGGCCTCCCTGGTGGCGAAATGGGTTGAGTCTGGTGCTGTGGAGCTGTCCACAGCCACTGCAGCACCAGTTCGATCCCTGGGCAGGGAGCTTCCCACGTGGCGCAGCAGACCTCTCCTGTCTTCCCTGCTGCTCCCCTCAGCAGTGTATTTCAGTGAATCCACCTGTTCTGCTCCCCACTCTGTCTTTAGTGAATCTTCTCACCCCCCCCCACTTCTGGCCTACACCCCAGCTCTTATATGCAAAAATAAGTAAACCTTTAAAAAAAAAGATTGGTGACAGTTGTACTTTTATCTATATTTACTACCCAAGTGAACAGACTTATTTCTCACCATAATCCATGACTGGCATTATTTTTCAAGTTACTGAAACATAGCATGTACTCACAACTAGGTATTAATAACCACATGTACTATTCCATTGCACTATGTGCCCCTTTCTTGAGATATTTTGGCCTCCTTATATTGAGATACACATGTACAGATGGCAAATGGAAAGCCCATATGAAGAGTCTCAAAGTTAATTTCCTTAGGGAAAGAGCTGAAAGTTGTCCAGTGTACCAATATCCTACATCAGGTTTCCTCATGAACTCTTAGGGATCTTCCTGCAGAGAAATGTGCTTTCTCAAACATGGGCATTCTTACCTCCACCTGAAAAGATGGAGTAGAAATTAAGAAAGGACTTGTTAATTTACAAATTGACACTGATGGAGAAGTAGAGGTGTGAGCCAAATTAGAGAGGGTACGAAGTTGTTTTACCAAATCTTTTGTTGCCTGAGGGGGCTTCCTTACAGAGGACAAAAGCCCATGTTATCTTGAAAAAATGCACCTCCTGAGTTTTTGGAGGAATTCACTTGCCTCAAACAGACATATTCTTACTATAGGTCCCTAATTTGGAAGGAGTTTTTGAGTGAAAAAAAAAAAACCCTCTTACATGAGCATGTGTGGTCATTGTGATTATTGGTAAGTCTGTGACTTGTGGCAATTAGTGACACACAATGAATAGCAATTAGTGATTGTGATTCTTTAACTACGTATAATATCTGAGGGATCATGTAGAGAGAGTCTGTTTTTTAAATCTGAGTTTTCTAAACTACCACTGCAGAGTCAACAAATGACTCTAAACTTCATGGCCACTCACTGGCCAATATGCCCTTTATCTCCTTGCGGTGGTTGTGGGGGAGATGAAAGGCACACCACTACAGAGCCCAGCCTACATGAAATACATCACGAGGAGGACAGGAATTTTAAAAGGCAGGCAAAAACAACAACAACAAAGCAGAGTTCTTGCTGTTGATTTGTGTAGGCTGTTATAAGCACTGGTACTAAATGAATTTAAGCTGCTTTCAATGGCCAGCATTGTCCATGGAGCAAGGGTGAATTAAAGAGCTATTGTTGTTCTGTATTTATTCACTTTCATTTTTAGAAATTCCGTTTACTTCTCTCTCCTTTATCTTGTGGAATGAATAAAGATGCCATGCATGCAGAAATGTGAATCACTGCTTTTCCAGATTCCGTGCAGACAATTGGATGTCTGTCCAGAGCATTTCTGGATTAATTTACTTAGAAGTCAGAAAAATCATTTTAAGATTTGAACTCTTCTTCTTATTAGTGTTTGATGTTTATGGACCACAATTGTGTCCAGCACTTGAAAGAATTTCTGTTTCCAGTGATGATTCATAGAAGTGATTGCTTCTATGTTGGCTAATGTGAGAAACGCAGCATTTCTTTTCATAAGCATCAAGTGGGCAAACAATAAAGATAAATCAAAGACCATTCCACTTGAGTGTATTAGAAAGGTTCCTCCTTTGCTACAATTCTAAAAATGAAAATAATGAATAACAATAAGATTGATGCAATCTCATTTGTCTTAGAATCTCTTAGGTTTGATTCTGCAACTGGCATGAAAACTGCCTCAACATTGCCTTCATTATTATGATACTCTTGCTGAAAATTTTTTTGGAGTGTTCCAAGATTTTAAAGTTTTGTTATTGCAGTCATCAATATTTATTCCCCTCCTCCATGCATCTTCCGGGTTCAAAGAAAGCTAAAAAGAAGGTAGCTGGTTTGGGAACAGCGAATTATTTGAATTTGAACAATAGCACTGGTTTCCCATTTACGACTAAGAGAACACTTGGTATGGGCCTCCCTGGTGGTGCAGGGTTAAAGTCTCAGTGTTATCAAGCTATCAAGCTATTGCCAGCTGCTCCAGCACGAGTTCGATCCCCGGCCAGGGAGCAGCAGACCTCTCTTGTCTTGCCCACTGCTCCCCTCAGCAGTGAATTTTAGTAGATCCCCCTGTTCTGTTCCCCACTCTGTCTCTGGTGAATCTTCTCACCTGCACCTCTGGCCTACACCCCAGTTTTTGTATGCATAAAAATAAATCTTTTTTCAAAAAGGAGCTAACACTTGGTAGTTGAAGTGAAGTTCCCTGCATCATCTTCAATGATGACATTTTTATTAATGATGTAAAGCTTAGAGGCTAACAGGGTGAATATGTAGTCAGTAGTCCTGCCATCAACCAGTCAGGAAATAATAACTGAGCATTTACTATATACAAAGTACTCTGTATCACTCTGAAAATGAGGCAAAGTAATATAAGACATTATTTCTCCCCTCCAGGAACTTACATTCTATATGTGAAGAAAATAAAAATAAATGTTATAGAATTGAGGCTGTCAGGGTATCATGTGAGGAGATCTGCTTACTGACCCCCAAGAGCTTCAAAGTGTGGTATTTCCCTGTGTATTCTTCGTCGTGGAAATTCTGATTCTTACTTTGGCAGACCGACAAAATTGATCTTGTCAGGGCCCCAAATATGTTACTAGCCAGGGATGTGAAGACTAAGTTGGTTGTACCTGAGAGCCCGACGTGAGCCAGAATGAAAATCTGGCTTCGGGCTGCCCTGTCGCCCTGTCAGCCCAGCGTGTGTGAACTACGTGGGTGCCTGCTGCAGGGAAGGTGTCATGATAAACATGAGATGAGAATGATCAACTCTGACGATATGGTTGCAAGTCCCATTATCAGTAGGCTGTGGAGCCCTCTCCTACTTTATGATATCCTTCTATGAAACTGAATTTTTATGTTATCTGTTCTCATTGCTCATTCTTTGTGTTCTGATTTATCCCTCAGACTTCTTTTTATCCTCTTTCTAATCAATGCCACTGCTAATTGACATATTCATTACTTTTTGAAAATGGAGTATTATGAAATATTATATACTCATAAGAATTGTGTGGAATATATGTCAACTACCCTTAGTAATTATAAATCAGATTTCTGTGTAGCCACAAAGAGCATGAGACACAGAAAATGATCTACTTCTTTGAAGTCCCCTGAATGCTAATCCACTACCCCATTTCTTGGGTTAACCTCTGTACTGAATGTTTTGCTATCATTTTCTTGCTTTGCTTTACTATTCTAGCATACACACATACATGTTGATTAATTTCTCATGTTTAAGCTGTACATACATTAAAAGAGATTGTACTCTTCACTACTGGCTTTGGTCAGTAGTGTTCTTGGATGTAGCAAGGATTTGTTCATTTTCACACTCTGTTGCTCCATCCCGTGAGCACATGTATTCATCCATTCTGTACTCTGGGGCTTTTGGGTTATTTCCAGGTTGTTTTTTTTTTTTTTTTTGCTGTGATAAATAATGATGCATAATTGTCTTACACATTTTTGTCCTGCTGTAATGTGCACATTTAGAGGAAAAATTATTGAGTCCTAAGGTATACAGAGCTTCAATTTCTTACATGATGCTAAATTCTTTCTTGTAGTGTTGTAACAATTTACATTCTCACCATAGCATGGAAAAGTTCTAATATCTTTATATCCTCACTAGCACTTAGCATTTTTATACTTCTTACTTTTTGCTAGTCTGGAAAATGTTAAAAAGCATCTTGTGGCTTTAGTTTGTATTTAATTACTAATGAGGTAGAGTGCCATTTCCATATGTTTAATGACCATATGTGAAATACCTGTTTCTTTTGAAAACTATTCAATTAGGTTGTTTACTTTTTCTTATTTATGAGTAAAAACTATTTTATAACAATCCTTTGCTAGTTTTATGTTTTACAAATATCTTTTCCTGATTTGTGGTTTTTATATTCTTGATTATGGCTTTAATGAAAGTAATTTATTCATTTTTTCCCTTTGTTATTTTGTCTTATAAATATTTATAAATTTTGAGATTATGAATGTACCTGCCTGTATTATCTTCTAAGGTTTATTAAATGTCATTCACATTTAAATTACTAATATCTACAGTAAATGTCTGTTTTAATGATCTGTGTAACTGTCATGGACATACAGTTGTTACATGATATGTATAGATCATATATGAAAACAAGAATTAGGTATTCCCCTTCTAAGGGTTTGGAAATTAAATTGCTCTGTACAATCAATATAGTGTATTGAACATAGATTTGCAAAGTCTCTTCAAAGAGATAAAATGACTCCTGATCCCAAATAATTTGACTGTTGTTCCGGTAATGTGTCCATGTAATATCGCGGTTCTGTAATTTGAGTGGGTTGCTCTGGATATGCTAGTTCGGGGTCTCTCAAGCTGTAATATGGAAACTGAGGTTTAAGTCATCTGAAGACTAAGTGGGTCAGACTCCCAGGATGCCTTGCTGACATACATGATTCGTATTTGATGACAGTTGTTGGGTACTGGACGGGACCTCTTTTGGGACCATCACCCAGGGACCCTATACAGGGCCTTATCCTGGGACTTGGGCTTCTTGCTCCATAGGGCCTGGCTCCTGAGAAGCTGTGTCCCAGCAGTGCTCATTCCAGGAGAATGGAGAAGAGGCTGCCGTTGGATTCTTGGGACCTGGCCTTGGGGGTCAGGCTGTGTCACTTCTGCTGATTTTACTGTTTATACCTGGCCAACTTAGTATTAAGGTGGGAGAGGACTTTATCAGGGTGTCGTCTTTGAAGTCACACCCTAATAATGTGTGACAAAGGGTACTGTTGATCAACTGCAACAGTCATGTCAAGGGGTTTCCAGTATTAAATTTTCAGGGAGTGTTATCTTCTAATTCAAGCAATAAAGAAGATTCCATAGATCAAAAGATAACTCAACACAAATGCCTAGAATTTATGGATAACAACATGTTCTTAAAAGCAAAACTGGACTGACCGTGAACTAAGAGAAATTCTCCGAGACCCCATACAAGAAAGCATGAATTTAGAGTAAAATTCAATGGCTAAGAGCTTTCCTGGAGTGTCTTTTGATCCCCAAGAAAGGTAACTTCGCTTTAATGGCAGCTTGGGGGGTGATAGGAGAATGAGAGAGAGCGCCTAGAGACCAGGCAAGGTGGATTGTCTATTTGGAGACCCTCTGTATGAGCCATACCCTGTGCCATGCAGACGGGGAGATAGCAAAGAAACATTCATCTATCCAAAGCTTGACTCTTAAGTGGAACTAAAACACACAGGCTTGTGATCCTGACTCTATAACCCAAACACCTCAAACCAAAAATTTATTTCTATATTGGTGACTCCAAGTATATCTGATGGAAGCAATGTTAATCCACTGGAGGAAAACAAATTTCAATACACACCTCATGGTTTCCCTTCAACTAAGGTTATAATGGATATGATTTGTAAATACAAATCAAAATACATGACAAAACAAGGCCCCCATGAGTAAGAACCAGGGAGAAGAATAAGACACTCAAACACTTCAGCTACTAGAATTTTCAGATCGAGCATAAATATGTTTAACAATTACAGTAGCAAAGAATGAAAAATTTGTGATCCCAAAAGAACCAAATATAATATCTCGAAATGATAAGTATAATAATGTACAGTTATAAGCCAGTGCAGTATTTATCTTTTTGACTTTTTTATTGAAATATATTTGACATAACATTTGGTAAATTCAATGTGAACATGTTAATTTGTTACTTTTGTAAATTGTAGTACGATTGCTATTGTGATAATTAGCACCTCTGTTTTATGTAATTATCTGGTTTTTTAGTAGTTGGAATAATTAAATTCTAGTCTCTTAGCGAGCTATTGATTATAATACAGTATTGCCTATATTCGCTATACTGTGCATGAAATCTCTAAGACTTGCTTACTATTCAGTGTAAGTTTGCAACCTTAAACAACATCTGTCCTATCCCTTTTGATCTCCCATCTCCCTGGTAATCACCACTTTACTTTGTTTTTATTTACATTATTTTTATTTATTTTTAAAATACTGTTATTTTTTCTTAATTATATTATTTTTTATTCATGTAATGTTGATTTGCAAAACTGTATATATTTTAGGGGTACAGGTTGACACCTCTTCAAATGTTAGGTTTTCATACCTTGTCCACCCCCAGAGCCCCAATAACCTCCCACCATACTCCATTGTGCCCCCTCCCACTTTTGCTTCCCACCCCCCTTGGTAGTGTCAGTTCTATAGTTGGATTTCAAGGGTTTGTTTGGGTTTAGCTTTGTCTCTTCCTTTGTTTTGTATCTATATAGTGCGCATACTGAGTGAAATTGTCTTGTATTTGTCTTTCTCCCTCTGACTGAGTTTGCTTAGCATCATCCCCTCCAGTTCTAGCCACGTTGCCACAAATAGCAAAATTTCATCTGTTTTTTTTAATATAACAGATATTTATTTTTGTTATTCGTATCTTTTACATTATTATGTATTCCCCATAAGTTACCACCACCTGTTCACCCGTGGAGCCATCACCATAGTCCTCCGTGCTCCCCTCCTCCCCCCTCTTGAGCCCTCCCCCTCCCCTCCCTCCCTGCTGAATGTCGCTTTCTAATTTGGCGCCCCTATATTCCTGTTATAAGTGACACCATTCGATAATTTTCTCTTTGTTTCTGGCTTATTTCACTGATCATGATCCCTTCTAGATCCATCCATGTTGCTGCGAATTGCATGTGATTGTCTTTTTTGAATGCTGAATAGTATTCCATTGTGTATATGTACCACATCTTCTTGATCCAGTCATCTATTTTTGGGCATTTGGGTTGTTTCCATACCTTAGCTATTGTAAACAGTGCTGCAATAAACATGCGGGTGCATGTATCCTTTCGGATTAGTGTTTTTGTGTCTTTTGGGTAAATTCCCAGTAGTGGTATTGCTGGGTCATATGGAAGTTCCATTTCTAGCAGTTTGAGGAAACGCCATACAGCTT
>PVIJ01018281.1:0-26780 GCA_004024925.1 Scalopus aquaticus | reverse complement strand
TAAAGATTTTGCTGAGATGTATGTCATGTAGAGTTTTGCCTATTTTTTCTTCTATAAACTTTATGGTTTGAGGTCTTATCTCCAGGTCTTTTATCCATTTTGAGTTGGTTTTTGTGCATGGTGTGAGGTAGTGGTCTAGCTTCATTTTTTTGCATGTAGCAGTCCAGTTCTCCCAACACCATTTATTGAACAAACTAATGTAGAAATTGATCATTCAGTTCCAAAGTCTGCAGGTAAGCCAGCAGATCCAGGGAAGAGCGGATTTGTAAATCAAGTCTGAAGACAGTTTTGCAGAGAGAATTCCCTCCTCTTCTAAGGAGCTCAATTTGTTTCTCTTAAAGTCTTCAACTGAATGATTATGCCCACCCATGGAGGGTAATCTGTTTTACTCAGTCTACCTATTTAAATGTTAATCTCATCTAAACAATACCTGCATAGCAACATTCAGGCTATTTGACCATATAGTTAGGTGCCATGTTCTAGTCAAGATGACACATATTTATCACAAATATTTACTACAATATTTACTACACATCACAAATATTTACTACATGTGAAATATTTGGTAATCATGAAAGAATAGGAAGGAGGAAAAAGAAAAGGCAATTCCCTAAAGTAATTATACAATAATAGGACATTTTGATAATGTGGTAAACCACATCAGGGGTGTATACAAGGGTATACAAGGTGTGCCAGGCTACAGAGACTGCACACCCTTAATCTCACTGGGGATGGGGACAGGAGCAGGCCAGAATGGCTCCTGTGAGGAGTACAATTACTCTTCACCATCTCCAACCTCCATCTTGTCCCATTCAGAGTACTAGCCCCACCCAACCTCTGAGTGGATCTCAAAAACCTCCAACTGTAGTAGTACTCATCAACCAGTCAGTGGGGCTAATATCTCCTGTTGTGGAACTGAAAGGTATGAGCAGTGGCCTGCTCCACTTTGCCAACAGGTTCTTATCATACTCATTCCCCAGATGGAACTCCATTTGCAATGTCCTCTATATGTATCTGGCCCCACCATCACAGAGTCTTATGGACCCTGAAAGAACTGAGAAGGTCCAGCCACCTTCCCTGGAGCTACATTATTACCCCATGGGTTTTCAGATCTTCCCTGAGGTGACCAGGACTGTTGGACTTTCAGCTGGGCTTTGGAGTGAGTGAACACTTGGCTGAATCAGTTCTGGGCCCTCATTGCCCACTGGATAGTTTTCTGGTACACACACTGGCTACCATGTAGCAGTAGCACACAAGCTTTTCTTTATAGAATGATCTCACCTCAAGAGTCGTTTCTCCTGCATTTTAAAAACACATGTCTCCTTAAAATAGACGTAAGAATCCACAGTCCTAGATTTCTGCTGAGATTTTGAAATAAAATATAAAGCTTGTATAGAAACAAACCAAGGTAATTGTGAACTGAATTACTTTTCCATTGGAAAAGTTGCCCCTTTGCTTTCCAATCCCCTAAATATCCTAGTCTGTACTGGGGGAATGGCTTTGCTTGCTTAAGTGGGATTTACTGAGAGAAGCCTTTGCTTGTGCTCAAAGACTCCAGTTATTGCAGTGAAGTCTACAAATTATAAGAAGAAAAAAAAATGTGATCATTAAAGCCCTTATTATGATTTGCCTATTTAGGTCACATTGACCATATAGCTATTATTTGATGTTCACATAAAATTATACTTGATAGTAGTGGTTACCACATTTGGAGATTTCACTGAACAGTTAAATTTCACAAATAATTTTGGAACTCAGGAATTGCACTGACCTTTTGCCTTCCCTTGAAAGTATCCTGAAAAAGAGCACTTTTAATACTATCATTTCAAAAAAGAAAGGGTATTATAATAACCAATTAAGGAAGAATATAAATTTCGGAATTAAAGGACTTTGCCATGATCAAGGATATCTTTTTTTTTTTTTAAGATTTATTTACTTATACATACAGCTAGGGTACAGGCCAGAGGTGTGGAGTGTCGAGAGTCTTCACCAGAGACAGAGTGGGGAGCAGAACAGGCAGATCAGAAATACACTGCTGAGGGGAGCAGCGGGCGAGGCAGGAGAGGTCTGCCACACCACGTGGGATTCTCCCCGCTGGGCGTTGAATTCGCATCACTGCTGCCAACAGCTCCACAACGCAGTGCTTAACCGCTGCGCCACCAGGGAGGCCCAAAAGGATATCTTTTAAATTTTTCAAATATTGAAAAACATAATTGTATTTTATAATGTTATATTTCTATTTATATTTTTCTATTATAAATTGTTGTGGCAGTTGGGGAGAAGGATGGGCTCTGCATCAAAAAGTAAAGATTGAGCGTCCCATCTATCCCTATACTTTGTTTTAATCACAATCAAAGGCCATGATTCACATATGGATGTTCTCTAAAGTAGAAGAGGCAATCTTCTATTACACTATTTTTACTTAACATGGAATGCTGTGGAAAACTAAAATAAGCTGAAAAGTAATAGCCACCTATCGCAAGCTACAAAGAAAGCTAGTAGTAGATCAAGTATCTGACTAACAAGGAACCTCTTTGCTTAGTGAATGGACTTCTGGGCCTTCCAACTCAATTCACACTAGGCAAATCTTCACCTGCCCAAAATTCACCTTGCAAAGTCTCCGCTGGTACAGAAGCACAGATAATCACACTGTATTTCATCTATTTACAGGACTCAGAAGATGATATATAATTTCTGGATTATGACAGATCTGAGTTCAATATTTGCTTGTCAAATTTATGATTCACTTGATGGAACCCTCTTGATCAGGAAAACATTCTCTCATTTTAATAATGTTTCCATGGAAAATTATGGCTATACTATTATTAGCCAATTATGGCTAACTCCTGGAGGATAAAAAAGTGCAGGAGTTCTTATCTAGTCCAAGTTTGGAGACCTGGAATTCTAATGCTAGTCAAGGCTTCCATGTCCTCAACTGATCTGTCCAAGAAATAATACAATTAGAAATGTCTAATGTTCCTTTCCAGTTCTGAAGTTCTATAATCCTAAGAGATTAATGTATTTGTAGTCACCATACAGCATCAGAAAGAGCAATATGAGTGAATGCATACTCAGAGAACAAAGACGTTTTGTCCTATAATAATGGTTCACAAAAAAAACTATTCAGAAAAATATTGTATCTGTCTGACAAAGACTGAAGTGAATAGAGTTCATGCTTAAAAGACTCATTAAGTCATGGTAGTACAGTTTTGTGTTTTCATTACTCATGAATTAGAGAATATGGAAAACAAATAGGAGAGGATTGCAGAGAATTTAGAAATTCAAGGAGAACATGTGACATAGTCAATCTATTTGGAAAAGATGGAATAAAATACAAAAAAACTAATGATTAATGATTTTAAAAGCTAAGGAAGTCAGACTTGTTTAAAGGAGTCAATTAAAAAGAATCAGTAAGGAAAAAATACAAGGTATAGAACTAAAATAATATATAGACAGAAAAAGAGAACTGTCTTAAGTTTAGGATGAAAGTAGCAAAAAAAATTGAAAAGTTAAAGTCCTTAAGAGTTCTCAGGGGCTCACTTGTCAGACATTTTTATCACAATCCACAGTTATTCATTTATATGATCAGTTATGGTAAGGAATAGATAATTTTCAGTCTAGAAATAAAAGGAAACTATCCAAAGTAAAAACCTGATCTAACTAAAAATAGAGTGGCATGTGAAAAGTTGAAAGTGGAAGAAGAGGGCAAGTGATTTAGGAGGAAAGTTATTATAAAGACTGATCCCAACTGAGTCTCCTTCTGACAGTGACCCCACAACTCGAAAGATTTAGCTTAGATAATTTGAAGAACTCGTATTTTCCGAGCATAAAAAAGGCAGCATCGCCTGCCCCGCTATTCAAACAAGATGGATGGGAGTGGGAACTGAAGCATGAGAGACAAATTCTTAATTCTTATACTCATAATATTTTAAAAATATATAATTCTCAGCCACTTCTCTAAATGTGAACACACTGATCAAGCAGGAAGAGTAGCTCCCATCTCACAGGGCTTTTATGTGATTAAGGGGCATTTCATATAAAACATTTAACACATAGCAGATGTTTTAAAAAATTAAAAAGAAAACTCCTGTTATTACAACTTGTTCAGTGTTCCACACTTAAGACCCAAACTCTATTTCCTAAAAATAACTTGCAAATTGGGATTTTTAGCGGTGAACTTAATGTAGTATATATACAGGTTGATTTTTAATAATTTTAAACACCTGAAATTTAGATAATTTACAATGTAATGTTACTTTAATAAAAAAAGTACTTTCCAGTGTTTCCAACTACCCCTTTTTAACTGTTTTTTTGGTAGTGACACTGCGACACTAAGGGAATAAATTCATCATTTCCAAAACAAAATAGATATTTTTTTGCAAAACTACACTTTGGCATGTAAACATGATGAAAACATAGATGTATCTGGAATATTAAATCTCATATCGGTTACTACACTATTTTTTCCTCTTGAGTCAATTACTTCTTGAGTATGAAAATATCGAAATTGAAATTTAAAAATACCTTGAAACAAATGAAAATGAGGACATAACCTTTCAAATCCTATGGGACATAGCAAAAGCAGTAGTAAGAGGGAAGTACATAGCAATACAGGCCCACATAGAGATAAGAAAGACCTCAAATAAATACTCTTAACTCTCATCTTAAGGAACAAGAAAAAGAATAACAAACAAAACCAAAAGCCAGTAGAAAGAAGAAAATAATAAAAAATTAGAATAGAAATAAATGATATAGAAATCAAAAAGATAGTCCAAAAGATTGGTGAAACCAAAAGCTGATTCTTTGAAAAAATTAACAAAATGGACAGACTGATAGTGGAGCTCAAAGAAAAGGAGAGAAAACTCAAATAGTATCAGAAATAAAATAGAAGTTACAACAAATATCTCAGAAATTCAGAGGACTTTAAAAGATTATTATGAACATTTGGATTCCGAGTAAATTGAATAATCTAGAAGAGATGACAATTTCTTAGAAATATACAAACATCTGAGACTGAAGTGAGGAAGAAATGGAAAACTTTAGCAACCCATTTTCAAGCAAGGAAACTGAAACAGTATTAAGTCTCCAAAAACACAAAAGCCCAGGACCAGACAGTTTCACAAGTGAGTTCTATCAGACCTCAAAGAAAATATAATATCTGGGGCCTCCATGGTGGCGCAGGGATTAAAGTCTCAGCACTATCAAGGTATCACCATCTATTGTGGCATAAGTTTGATCCTTGGCCAGGGAGCTAACACAGATGACACAGCAGACCTCTCCTGCCTCACCTGCTGCTCCTCTCAGCAGTATATTTCAGTAGATCCACCTCTTCTTCTCCCTACTCTGTTTCTGGTGAATCCCCTCACCCCCTGCACCTCTGGCCTGCACCCCCGTTCTTGTATGCATAAATAAATAAAAATAAATTTTTTTTAAAAAAGATATAATACCTATCCTTTTCAAACTCTCAAAAAAATTGAGAAAGAGGGAACACTTCCAAATACAGCTTATGAGGCTAATATTTCCTAATACCAAAACCAGACAAAGATAAGACTAAAAAGAGTCTTACAGAGCTGTTTCCTTATATAGAGACAAAAATTCTCAACAAAATCTTAACAGGCATAATTCAACAATGCATTAAAAGAATTACACACCATGACCAAGTGAAATCTGTACTAGAGAAACAAGCATGGTTCAACATACAAATATGAATAAACACAATTAATCACATCAATAAAAGGAAAGATAAAAACCATATGATGATATCAATAGATGCTGAGAAAGCATTTGATAAGATTCAACATTCATTTATGATAAAAAGAGGGGGAATAAATGGGACATACCTCAACATTATAAAGACCATATATGACAAACTCACAGCTAACATCTTTGTCAATGGTGAAAAACTGAAAGCTTTTCCACTAAAATCTGATATTAGATAAGAATGTCCATTTTCATTATTACTATTCACAGAGCACTGGAAGTCTGAACTAGAGAAATTAGGCAAAAGAAGAGTATAAAATAAATCCACACTGGGAAAAAAAAAGTAAAGCTATTACTATTTTCAGATGACATGATAATAAACACAGATAACCCTAAAGACTCCATTAAAACACTAATTGAAGCAACGATCAGTTCAGCAAAGTGGCAGAATACAAAATCAATGCACAAAAATCTGTTGCCTTTCTGTATGCAAAGAATGAGCTAGAAGAGGAAGAAATTAAAAAAAAAACTAGACCATTTACAACTATGTAAAATAGAGTTAAATACCTAGGAGTAAATTTAATAAAGGAGGTGAAAGATCTATAAAAATATATGTATGACATTGTTACGCAAAACAGATGTCAAAGAGAAATAGATATTTCTTGTTCTTGAAACAGAAGAATTAACATTGTCAAAATTTCCATAGTACCCAATGCAATATACAGATTCAGTGCAATTTGTATCAGTTTCAATGGCATTCTTCAAAGAAATAGAACATTATTGAAATTCATACATAAACAAGAAAGGCCCCAAATAGCCAAAGTACTCCAAACAAAAAAGAGGAAGAATGGTGGCATCACATTCCCAAATGCCAAACTATACTACAAAGCTATACTAATCAAAACAACATGGTACTGGAACAAAACAGGCACTCAAACCAATGGAATAGAATTGAGAGCCAGGAATAAACCAGAATCTTTATGGATAGTAAATGTACAACAAAGAATCTAAGAATATATACTGGAGAAAGTTAAGCCTCTTCAACAAGTGTTGCTGGAAAACTAGACCACATCATGCAAAAGTATGAAATTAGACAGTTATCTCACAGCATACACAAAAATCAACTGAAAATAGATTTTTAAAAAACACTCTGGATCTAATATATGAAATCATAAAATACATAGACTAAAACAGACAAGACACTCCATGACATGGGCTTCAGAGATGTCTTTGTGGGTTCATATCCAGTAGCAAGGGAAACAAAAAAGTATTAAAAGCTTCTTGCACAGTGATATAAAACATCATTAAAGCAAGAAGTCATCCAACCAAATAGAAGAAAATATTTACATCATTCATACATCATTCATAAACAAGAGACTAATATGCAAGATCTACAAAGAACTCTTACAAGTCAATAAAAGGAAACAGAGAACACAATTCAAAAATGGTCAGAAGAGCTAAATAGGCACTTATAGTAAGAAGACATACATATGGCCAAAAGGCACATGAAAAAATACTCATTACTTACTGGAAATGTATCAATAAATCAAAACCACAGCGAGATACCATCTCATCTATGAGAATGGCCCATATCAAAAAGACCAGAAACAATAAGTTCTAGTGAGGAAGTAATAAAAGGAACCCTCTTGCACTATTGATGGGAATGTGGACTGGTCAAGCCCCTATGGAAAACAGGGGGCTTTCTCAAAAGATTAAAATGGATCTATCATAAGACACAGCAATTCCTCTCCTAGGTATCTACCCAAAGACTAAAAAATCACTAATTTGAAAGAAAATGTGTACTCTCATGTTCATTACTTAGCTATGGAAACAACCTCAGTTACCAAAACAAATGAGTATATCAGAAAGATGTGGTATATATACACACTGATATATTACTCAGTTATCAAAAAGATAACTCTTTCCATTTGTGATAACATGGATGGAATTGGAGGGAATTTCTGCTAAGTGAAATAAGTCAAAAGGAGAAAGACAAATACTGGATGGTGTCACTTATATGCAGAATATAGATAAAGGGTCAGGTAAAGCTGACCTAATAAAACCCCCAGAAACCTGACTATAGAACTGAGGCTAACAGAGGGAGAAGGGAAGAAGGGTGAGAACATTGTGGGGAGGGAGCATAATGGAATATAGGGATATAGTTACACTTTAAGGGGAAACCCTATACCTCTAAATCACAAACAAGAATGTAAAGCAATGTTATCTGAATTAACAAAAAAAGATGATTTTCACATTTTTCTGTACTTTTCCCTAATTTCCTGTAGTGAATACAAATTAATGCTATAATCAGAAACTAACAATTTTATTTTGTTAAAGTCATTTCTTGTTTCAAATTGCTTATTTCCAGGAAGTCAGTGAGGATATCATAGGGGTAACTTCAGTCAGCTTTTCTGCATAGGACTTTAAAATAACACGGATGGTGGAGTCTGGTGACACCACATGTCCATAACCATGTTACTCCATAGTTTACAGCAACTCTGTTTTCAAAAGCAAAAACTGGAATTCATGGACTGAAAATAGGCTAGTATTTTTCAAAGTGAGGCTAGCCTTGAAAATTCAGATACATGAGTGTCAAAGAATGACTCCCCGTCTAATCTAGGAATTTACCTGATCTCTAGGACATAAACCAAAAGACTAAACCAGCCTGATAATGTTTCATGACTTCTCCTTTCATATTTTCATTTGTCTTGGAAGAGGGTAAAAACAGACATAGTAACTTTCCCTGTCTGTGTAAAGGCAATCAAGAAAATGCTTACTGCCCACTGTGTGCACATCCCTAGGCCAACAAGGGGTACCTTTAATCTGACTCAGCAAAATGAAGTTTGTTAAGGCATTAATGAGTCTTTGTATAGACTGCAGATGCAAGCAAAATTCTCCATACGCAAGCTTAATGCCCTAGTAAACCAGCAAAAAGAGCCAAGCAGCCCATAAGTGCTCCCTTATAGGTGATAAATGACCTTTGAAGTTGAAACAAATGCTTTCACCTAAAAGAGCAGGTGAGAAATGCTGCATTTACAGTGGGCTTTATGTATAGATAATGTCCCTCAATTGGAATTTCCTTTGCTAATAAAGGAAACCACTAGTCCATGCTAATGAATGAAAATTATCCTAGTTTATCCTAATTTGATTTCATTTCTACCACATGCCACTTTACAGACTAAAGATGATACACACAAAATTTCTTTCAATATGACAAAAATCTTACATAGAAATTACATCAAAAAGTATTTCATTTGTAATTTATAAATATTTTTTGTTTGTAAATGTTATGAGTGTGCATGATAAAATAAAATAGTACAGGAAGAATTAAAATGAACAGCATCTGTCTAGTGACTCACATATCCCCAGTCTTACTTCCCAGGTCTACCTACATGTAACTATTTTTGCTGCTGTTCTTTATGAGGACATTAACTCCAAAAATGTAGTGTTGTTTTTGATAGACCAATTTGAAACATTATCTGCTGACTTCCTGATTAATATAGGACTTCATAGTTCAGATACTTACCCTCCAGTTTGGGGAGGAAGGTCAGGTTTATTAGGTTGTAATTTACATATAGTAACATCCATTCTGTTTAGTGTGCAGTTTTACAGATTTTGACAATTCACTGCAGTTCAGTCACCCTTCCCACCAAATATTCTCATACTCTCATAGAAAACTACACCCACCATCCAGACCCTGGCAAATAAAGATGTCGTCTCTTCCTGTTTGCCTTCTCCAGAATGTCAAATGATTGTAGCCTCTAGATTCTGGCTTCTGTTATTTGCCTTAAATTATCTGACATTCATTTTCATGTTGTTAAATACATCATTGAGTGAATGTACAAGTTTGTTTATCAATTCACTAGTGAAATGATATTTACCCCCCCCCCATTTTTGCTGATTGGGAATATACCTGTAATAAACATTAGTATCAGATTTTTATGTGAAATAATTTTTACTTCTCTTCAGTAAATATCTAGAGTGGGGGGACTACATTTTACAAGTGTATGTTTAACTTTATAAAATTACTATTTTTTCCCAAAGTAGCTATAACCATTTTACATTTCCACAGTAATGTATGAGAATTACTGAGCATTCCTGCTAACATTTGGTATTATCATCTTTAGTTTTTGTGTGTTTGGCCTTACCAAAATATGTATATTGTAAATTATCTTCCAAATTGCTTATTTTTTCACTCTCTTAATAGCATCTTTTATAGAATAAAAATTTTTAATTTTGATGACATCCAATTTATCAATTGTTTCTTTTATGGATCATTCTTTTGTGCTCATCTGTGAAATGTTGCTTAACTTAAGATCAAAAAAATTTCTTCAGTGCTTTCTTTCAGAAGTTTTTATGGTTTATCTTTTATTTTTAGGCCTATTATACATTCTGAGTTAACAATTATGGACATATAAGGCAGGTTTGCGTGTTCTTTCTTTTTCCTTTGGTCTATGGATGGCTAATTATTCCAGCATCATTTCTTTAAAAGAACTTACTTTCTCTATTTAATTGTCTATATCCTTTTGAAAAAAAATCATTGATAATATATTTATGGATCTATTTCTGGTTTCTATATTCTAGTCTATAAATCAACATATCTCTCCTTTTGCCAATAATATACTCTTAATTACTGTTAATTTATAGATTTTGAGATCTGTAACTGCAAGCATTCTAACTTTGCTTTTTCCCAAAAATTTATCTAGTCATTCTAATTCCTTTGCCTTTCCCTATAAACTTTAAAAACAACTTGATGAATAATGCAAAAATTCCTGCTGGGATTCTGACTGGGATACATTGAATCTATAAGACCAATGCTATCTCTATTGGAGATAGCAGACATATTAACAGATAATCTGCTATGGTTGATTTCTAATTTATTTCCATGATGTTCAGAGAAAATATTCTATATACTTAAAACTCTTTTGAATTTACTAGGTTTGTTCTATGACTGATCACATGATATATCTCAATTGAAATAATATGAATTATTAAATAATGTATATTCTGTTGTTGGTTGGTTGGAATGTTTCATAAATATCAAGTCAAGTTGGTTAAAAGTATTTTTCAGATATGATATAAGCTTACTAATTTATGGCGTACTTATTCTGCTAATTATGAGAGAGGAGTATTGAAGATTCAAAATATAGCTATAGTTTAGTCTGTTTCTCCTTTCATTTCTAGATATTGCTATTTAATATTTTGAAGCTCTGTGGTTAGGTGCAAGCACATTTAAGATATTATATCTTCTTGGTGAAATGATCCATTTATCTCTATGGCATATTCTGTGCAACATTCCAGTTTCTGAAATATGTTTTGTCTGTTAAGATAGCCTCTCTAGTTTTCTTATAATTAGTGTTTGCATGATATAACTTTAATCACATTTTTACTTCTATTTGTTTCTTTATAAAGTGCATTTGTTATATTGAAGTAAATTTCTTATAGCCAGCTTTGTTCTGTCTTTTTTTTTTAACCCAGCTTGATAATCTCAGCTTTATAATTGCTGTATTTAAATTACTTACATAGTTGGACTCCCTACAAGTGATTGTTATGTGGGAACTGTTGATTGATGAATTGATAAATCTCCAATTAGATCGATCAAGTGGCAAGACAGAAAATTCAAATTCCCATTGGCAGGCTATAAGAAGAGAGCACTACCCCATAGATATTAAGAAATTAATCAGGAAGTATTATTTAAAGACTTTATGATAATGACAATATCCAAAGCAGAGTTCAGTAAAAACAAATCTAAAAGATTAACTTCATCTTGATTTGTCACACTCTCAATTCTTTTAAAGTAGTCCAGTTGTTTTAATGGAGTTCACTTCTCTATGCAAACAAACAAAAAGAAAGCAATGTCTTTTAATATACTGTACCTAACACAGCTAGAGAACAGCTGAAGGAAATATAAAAAGAGAGAGAGAGGTTCAATTATACATTTATTTTCCTGTAATGAATCTCCTGCTAATCATAATTATTTAGTGTTTCAAATTTACAGTATATTGTCTATAAAGTGTCTACTTCCTAGAAATAAACATTTCAGATTGTAAGTGAAATTTAAGTAAGAAAGCAGTCTTACTATGATTATCAGAGCAGGAAAATATTCACAGAGGAGAGCTTTTCTCTTGAAGATCAATAATGGGGATGGTAGAGAAGGAAAAAAATAACATATTTTCTAGGGGAGCAGGCCAGGAAAATGTCATCAGATAAAACTGTAAGATGTGATGAGTTAATACTCTTCAATGTATTTGGCTCTGTTTTAAAACAATCTGGTTCCTTAAATCTGCACTAATCTGGATTACCATGCTCTGTGTTAACATCCCTTGGATAAGCATAAATTTATAAAACTAAACATTTTGAATTAAAATGATCATTGTCCAGGTCCTGATTATTTTTTTCTAATTATGCTTTTGTCCACGGAGTATGCAATAGCAGTGAATGAAAAACTTAGTTTAAGAAGCTTAATCGACCATGCAGATGTGGCGTCTGTGTGATTTTACCTCTTCATAAGATAGGGATGACAAAATAGATTAGAAGAAAATTTGTGCATTCCACTTTCAAAATTACAGCATCCTAATCATTTTCCCGAAGTGAAAAGTTTAATGAAAAAGTAGATTGATCTAATTTAGGATGCTTAAGTCACAGGCAAATTTAAATTATTTAAAAAAAATAATAATAAGCCAAGCTCTTGAGTCATACTGGATGATTCACCCATGAATTCTTGAGGGGATTAATTTAAAACATTTCCAAAGAAACAGTATCTTCACATACCTACTCTAAAAAACAGAAGAGAATAGCAGAAAATGTTGTTTTAGGGGAGAAAGGTGAAGAATCGGAACAGAATAGAACCTTGTTAGTCTGGTTGATTAATCAGAGAAGATGAATTTAGAGGCACTTGATAAAGCAAGGGAGTATCCACCGACAAATAGAGGAATGCTGGCTTCTATGAAAATAAAGTCTTCCTTATCTATTTCACACTCCTACTCATTTCCTCCCTCCCTTTTACTTTTTACTGGATCTCTAAGTCAGAGGAGCAGTGATTTGTATTGTTCAGCTTCCAGGGAACCAAGAGGCCCATGTTTTAATGATCCAGCTCTCAAAGAATTCTAAAGGCACAGGGTGCACGGTCACAGCTCTGTCTTCTACCTCTTTTTAATGCCAAATATGGGAAGGGTAGGACCTGCTTCCTTGTAGGAAAGACCTAGTTACCTCCCTTCATAGACTCTACACCTTTTCCCCACTTAGTAGTAACCTAAAATTACTACCTGAACTCCTGCAGGGGGCTGTACTAGTGTGAGGTATTTGAGATCATCAGGCCTTGCTCCATTGCTCTGGCTTCATTTCCCCTGATATCGCACAGCCTTTCAATCATACTAAGAAACCAAGATTCCCATTTATCACAGCACTGCCCGTTCTTTATCTTTAGGCTATTTAGTTGTTAAAAGTTTAGAACATATGCAACTTGTGGCTGAAGCATCAGACAACAAGAAAAAGTTACTTTGTTATTTTGCCTCCTCTTTTCAGATATTCCCATTGGTGTCCCCTCTTAAACTGGAGGAAAGGCACAGCTGAGCCACGACAGTATTTAGGTATTTCTAGCTCCCTCAGCAAAAGTGGTCTTTCAGTATCACTTACGAACACAACCAATGTTATTCCAATTTCCTTTTTTTTTAACTATCTTTTTTTATTGAGGGTAACGTTGTTTACAACACTGTGTGATTTACGGGTACACCTAACACCTCTTCAGATGTGCTACTATAGCACAACTTCCACCAAAGCACCCATTAACCCTCCACCACAGCTCATTAGGTAAAAATAAGCCTTGTGATTTTGATTATCACTTGTGAAAATTTTAAAACATAGGAGACCAAAGCAATGGAAAACCCAAAGGAAACTTTGCAGATATAAATAAGGAATGATACATAATACACACTTTCCTCTTTTTCTGTTTACTTCTCCTTTTTGTTTATATTCAAAAGTTAATATTCTCATTTTATTATTCAATATTGAAATAAACTATATACATGTGAACATATCTGTTTGAACTTTTTAATGATCCATACCTGCAGTTGTTCATTCATAGTACGTTTTCTCTACAAATCTCAAAATGATGCCAGTATTAATCATTTAGTCACAACTGCAGTCCAAAATTTAGCCATAGCAGTAAGCCATAGCCTTTGCTTGATACTTCTATATTCCTGCCCATTTTCCAAAGGACTTGTGATCACTGTATTCAAAACATTACTCTTAAACCTTAAACTGTGTTCAATTAACAGTTCCTGTGGGCTTTTGGCCTTCTTAACCCTAACACTACTCATTTTCCATGATAATAACCTTCACTTATTTACAACAAGAGATGTGATGCAAGAAGTCATGCCAGAAAAATACAAGCTGGAATTTGGCTACTGCCTGGGAGCATTTCTCTAAAGGAAGAACATATGAATGTTTATTTAAAAGGAATACTCTAAAAATATATTTGAAAATAGCAGTTACATTCAAAATACTGTATATTTGGGCAAAACCAATTGCATTCACAGAAGAATCATTTGCAGACTCTGGAGAGTTATTCTTATCTTTTTCACACATGTTGTCAAGATATTCGTGTATGACTGGGAAAGGCTACACATCTCCCTATTCACTGAGAAGCAGTGGAAACATTCAGTGCAAAGAGTTGGGAGTGACCTATTCAGAGATGCCTTTAGAGACCACAGCAAAGCTAGAACAAGAGAAGGTTTAAGAGATAAGAACCAGAAAATAGGTCTAGTTCTCTTTCTGGTGTAAGAATACATATGTCAGAAGCAATTCATCTCACCACAATATTTCTTTAATGTTGGGATCATGGAATCCCCCGTTAAATTGAAATTAAGTAGCAATTAAGTTTTACTATATGTATGTCCTAATTCATATTTATAACATTATTTGTTTATCTGAAATTCAGTCTAACTTGGTGTCTGTGATTTGTTAAAGCTAAGGTCCTATTCAATGTGTTTCTGTTAAAATTATCTGTAAATGACCATGGATCTTGATTTTTTTTTTTATGTTCAGTCCCAATTTATCTCCTGAACTCCAGACCCATAAAATCAGCTGCTCTCTTGATACTCCACTTCAGTGTTTAATGGGCATTTTAACTCAACATATCCCTAACTGAGCTCCAGCCATCTACCGCCATCCCCCACCTCCCAGAAGGGCTCCTCCTACAGTGGGTCACCTCACCAAGGGTCTGTTCAGCCACTGCTCAGGTCAAAAACTTGGAGTTACTCTGCACCTTTCTTTCTCTCAAAGCTCAAGTCCTTTATTTTTTATCAGGCTGTAGTAAATCAAAGAAATTCTATTTATGCTTCTGTAAGTTTGAGCCTAGATAACTGGTTGAGGCAGTATAATCAATGAAGAAATAAGGCCCCAAGGACTTCTGCACAAAGTTTCTCCTGAGCCAGAAAAGTTTCTTCCCTGGAATCAGGGAGCCTCTTGCCACATTTTTGTCAATCAACCAATGAATGAGTGTGCTAAAGAAGGGCAAAGGTGGCAAACGTTTCTGCATTTATAAATTTGCCAGCCCAAGCCTTTCGCTTTCACTTCCAGCCAGATTAAAATTAACAGTGGGAACTGCTAATTGTTGATAAGGGGGTAAAATCTCACTACCTGAACCCTACACCCTGAAAAGAGTTATTCTTTTATTTTTAGAGTAACAGCATCTAGCTTTCTAGACTCTTAGAATTCTTTCCCAACCAACAAAGGAGTTTTCAAGAAAAGTTAGTGGAGAATGCAAAATGTGTGAATGTACATGATACCCAAATCCATGCCTCAAATTTAAGAGCACCAGGACATTTTCTGACAATTCTTTGTTTAGTGCACATGATATATTCTGTGAGGTCATGTCAGGTATTTCTTGTGAAACATCACGGAACCCAGGAACTATCAATAAATAATTAGAGCAACTCTCAGAGCAGCTTAATTTTTTAGCCAGTTTAGACCACTAAATATGTTCTTTATGTTTCCACCAGCAGTTACCCCTGAGATTATCATCAAGAAGCAGGGTTTGTAGCCTGCTGTTAATTCATGACACACAAGGTGATAGATGCTAGGGAAGAACAACGAAAGCAGAAAGGGTTTATTGGTTTATCAATGTCTTCAGCTATTTAAGGTGCCAGCTCTGGAGCCAAATTGGAAGGTGGTTTTCTGTCATTTGGTCTCACCATGTCACTTTATCAATAGCAACATATAACATGTCAACAATGGGATGTATATTATCAAAAATTGACATTATTAAAAATGTAATGTGTGAAAGTGATCAGATCAAAAATAGTGTAGGTAACTGCATGAGGAAAACCGTTTAAAAGATAAAATGCAACTACTTTTATTCCCCCAAATAATCAAAGATTTGTATAAAAATTAAGAGTCAAAAATCTAGAGAGCAACAGATGTTGTTTTTGTGGGGCACAAGTAGGGGTAAAATTTCTTAGTGATACTTAAATAATTGCATTTAACAGAAAAATTTCATTGTTAGATTTTAATTTTTTTTAGATACTTCTCCACTATATTGACACATTTATCACCATAAAATGCTTTTTTTTAGCCTTCAAATTTTGAAAAAGCAAATTTAATGATCCATTTTCTCTTTGCACATTTCAATGTCAAAAATTTCCTTGTCTCCTCAGAAACATAGGGGCATGTTTTCTTCTGTTATTATGCCTGGGGTCTCTGAAATTTTCTAAAGATTCTGGTGTGTAACAAAATATATCTTTCAGACTAGATAAAAGATAATTGAGTCTATTTCACATACACATACACACACACACACATTTTTAATTCTGTTAAAGTGCCAAGAGCACTTTGAATATTTTAAATTAGTGTTACTTCTGCCCATTTCTCAAAGACTTTTCCCTCGTTTTCTTCCCATTTATGAATTCACTAACTCTGAATACAAATATTTCATTCTATCATCTTGCTGACAATTTCTGGGTAACTACTTTCCTAATAGGCTGTGCCTTTTCAAAGATAACTGATCCTCACACTGTGTCGAGTAATTCCTTCCAGTTGTCACTTGAATATTGTATTTAGTGATTCTCTCAGGCTATCTGGAACATTGAAATTTGTACACAACATTAATCTTACTATTCAAAATATTCTTCTGCACATGTCACTAAGAGGAAAAATACCCACCGCAGATTATAGCCATTAATGGCAAATAGATTGTCATCTAGAAAAGCAAAATGCATGAAAACAGCTTTGGACAAAGTACAGCTCTATGGAAAAACACCAGGTTTTTATATGTAAATGTCTTAACTGTTTGGTTGAAGTGTTTAAAGAAAGAATTAGCAAGGAAACTGGTCCGGTCTCCATAACCCGGAATATTATTATAATGAAAATAGTTTAAGAGTTAAAAGGCTTTTTCCTAATAGCACAGTGTAATTTCACCGATGAAGCATTGCTCCCCCCCCCCGCCCCCTGCTCCCCCTCCCCTTCCTCCCAGTAAACATAAAGGAACGTTTCTGGTTTGGGCCCCGGACTCTATTTAGCCTATCAAGGCACAGACCTGCTATAAACTCTGGGGCGCTTGCCAGATTTTTTTTCCCCTGCGACTCTTAGTAAAGATAGTACCTCGAAAGCACTATGCATTGCAAACCACGCGGATTCAAGCTCCTACTTCCGCCTACATAGCTTGGCACTTCGAGGTGTCCCTCGCATCCTAAAACACTGAATCGCCACCACCACTACCCGTCCTCCCACCACCACCATGCCATCGCCCATACTCCGCTCTCCGGAGCTCAGCACAGGGCGTCCGGAAGCCCCAGCAGACTGAATTTATGGTGACATCCAACTCCCAGTCTTGCGCACACCAACAAGCACACTCTCCTACTCCCTCCGTTGCAGACTCCCCCCCAAATTTGTCACCCATCTCATCCAAACTACCCATTCCACCACGTCCCTGCTGCTTTTTCTACTCCTAAGACTTCCTCCCCAACACACCTGTCTACCCTATGGCTGCCAGACGTCAGGTGCCCACGCTGCACACTATCCTGAGCCCCCTCAATCCAACAGGCGCTTCCCACTCCGCCCCGTGGAAGGTCAGTTTGATCCGTGCATCTTCTTCCCCCACCGCCATGCCCACTCACAGCGGCCCCCGATTCCCACCCCTGCGGGAGCCGGGAAAGAAGCGCCCCTCGTACCTGTGGAAAGCGCAGTGGCAGCGGCGAGCAGCAGGAGAGCCTGGCTAAGCACAGCACCAAGCGCCCGGGTCATGGCCACCAGGCGGCCGCCACCGGGCTGCGAGGCCCCAGAGCGGAGCGAAGCGACCGGGGCAAAGCGGACTGCTTTGAAGTTCCCGGGCGGACGCGGGAGGGAAGCACAGTTCCCACACCTTTTGCAATGTGCAGTCGACTCTAATCGGTGCAGACGCTCCCCTTTTCTGCCTCCCCTATCCCACACCCCCCGCGACTGGCTGTGCGCGTCACTCCTGCCACTGGCCCGAGCAGCCCGGGCTGGGAAGGGGCGGGGTGGGGGGGGTACAGAGCCCGCCCCTGCCGCGCCTCCGCCCCCTGCGCCCTAGCGCAGGCGACCTAGGGCCTGGCGCTTGGCAGGCAGGTGGGTAGGCAGTGAGATAGTCCAGCTTGGAAGGTGGGGAAGAGGAGGGCGGAGTGGGAGGTGAGAAAGGGGGGTGGCGCAGATCCCCCAAGACTTAATGTGCTGGGAGTGGGGGTTGGGACTAAAGGGAAATCCCCGCTAAGACTTTAGGAAAACTTCAATCCTGTAGCAGTTACTTCCTGGTGGTCCGCTCTCCTGTCTCCAACAGAAGATCCACCCCTCCAGATCTTTTGGCATTCATTCATAGTCCGGTGACATGAAGTTTTACTAACTATACTAAGCCGTGAGACACCCCCGGATATAATAGCCCAGCTGTTCCCACTACCAGGTGATGTCTGTGTGCGCGTCTGTGGAAGGGCGCCCTCTCTGTCCAGCTCTAGAAATAACGGATTTTTCCAACGCCTTGGCTCCCTTTAAAGTTTTGGTTTAACAGACCCTCTGCTCTGATGCTTCTAACGACCATACATGAAGTACAGCCTCAGCTGTACTTCCAGTGCCAAGTGACGTAGTCATCTGCACAGCTACAGTTTCAGCAATTGAAGATATGGAGTGTAGGGATGGCTGAAGGGATAATACACGAGGATGAAGTGAAGCTTAAGAATCACATAAAAATAATAGAAACTTGTTTGAATATTGTTCAAATCTCTGGAGGCTTATTATCAAATGGGTGTGCTTAGCATGTGGACGGTCATTGAAAATATAAGGTGGCTTTACCAGCTAATTGAAATTAGCCTAAATTCAATGCACCTGTGTAGCCTGGGCATTAAAGTGAAGGTATTACTTTAATTTGAACAACACAGAAAGCCAAGAATTCTAGTATTAAGTGCTATTGTTGGGGACCCCCTGCAAAGTCATTGTCAGGTAAACTAATTGCTTTAGAGTAAGGACACTACTACCCCTAGCTCTGGTAACACCAGTGTTCTTTCTGAGGCTCATGAAAGACCTATTTTGAAGTGATGTAAAACATTGATTTTACCTTAAAAGGATCCCAGGACTGAGGGTGGGATTTTGTTGAACTTTAATACATGAGGGTGTCAGGCCTGAGGATTTCACCCATCACCCCACCTCCATACTACTTGGATGAATCAAAACATTCTTAAGCATGTGGGTTGTGATGGAGGATTATGGGTGTCTTGGTGGTGGATGTGGTGTGGTAACAACACCTGAAAGGGGTGATCCTATACTTTTAAATCATATACAATGTTGTAAGCCAATGTTACCGCAAATAAAATAATTAAATATATCTAAGATATATATATAAAAGAGACGTTGTGCTCATTTTGTTCTGGATTCAAGAAAACAAAAAAAGAGATGTGGGACAAACCAGAGCCCTTCCAGACACCCACAAAACAGATGCTTTTAAAAAAAAAAAAAAAAAGCAAGAAAATGCTAAGAAACATATTTTGACTGACTTGGTTTGCTCATCTTTTGGTAACTATATTTTAGATTGCCATCTACCATCAGATCATGAGACTTGGAGCCTAAAGAACAGGATTTAGTGTCCTTTCTGGGTTTGCTTCCTCAAAAGTAAATGGAACTTCAGCCCTCCCTATTTCTTAGAACCATTGCAGGATTTAAAAGGGCAGTGAATGTGAAAGCACTGTTAAGCCATAAGGCATTACACTAATGTCAGGTATTTACTCTCCACATATTTATTTTGTCTCTTGGACACAGTAAGCAATGTCCCTGCACATTGGAAAACTCTTATCTTCTAAGAAAGCAAGGTTATTAGCCCAAGAAGCTGTTATTGAATAACTTCAATATTTCAAACAAACTCAATGTTTTCTCTTAGTGTAATGGGGCATTGTCAATGTGCTATCCATTAGCCACATATATGTACTGAGTACTTAAAATGTGTCTAGCCCAAATTGACTTATGATGTAAATATAAAATAACAGGCTACATTTCAAAGACCTACAAAATAAGAAAATTTGCTGATAGATTTTATATTGCTTACATGTTGAAATGACATATAACACAGTATTTTGGACATGCTGCGTTAAATGAAATATAATCCCAAATTAACTTATTTCTTCTTACTTTTAATATGGCTACTAGAAAAATTTAAATTACATACTTGGCTCTAATATCTTTCCTGGACAGTGCTGGTCTAATGAATTATCAGATGGCGAGGGTCATTCCTTTTGTCGTAGCACAACATAATGGAAAAAAACCCCCCAAAGTGTTAGGTGTCTAGCCAATCAACATATAGCCAATGAAAGAATCATGATCTTTTGAATTCTTGGTGCAAAGTTCTCTCTCTCTCTCTTTCAACCACACACAAACACACACACACACACTCACACACTCACACACTCACACAAACAGATTAATATGTCAAAAGCACACAATAAGTACTTACTTTGTGGGAGTGCTTTAAACATTCAAAAACCATTTTCCTTTGTCCTATTGTGCACATGTCTCCTTCCAACATCAATATTACAGAAGCTCTAAGTAAAGAGTTAACCATTCTCAAAGTACTGAATCTCAATAGTTGGCAAAAATAGTCTTAGGCAATTATAAATATTTCTAATATGCTTAAGTTCTTCATAGCAACCACAAAACGGTATTCAACCTTATAGTGTGTCTTAATTTTTATTTCAAAGGGTATGCTTTATTTACCCCTCCACACACATCTCTGTGAAAATTAGTCTTAATCCAATGTCATTTTTTAAAAAGATTTATTTATTTACACATACAAGAGTTGGGGTGTAGGCCAGAGGTGTGGTGTGCTACAGTGAGAGGATTCACCAGAGACAGAGCGGGGAGCAGCACAGGTGGAGCGACTGAGGGGAGCAGGGGGCAAAGCAGGAGAGGTCTGCTGCACCATATGGGAAGCTTCCTTGCTGGGGATCGAACTCGTGCTGCAGTGGCTCTGGATAGCTTTATAGTGCTGTGACTTAACCAGTTGCACCACTAGGGAGGCTCCAGTCCAATGTCATTTTAAGTGAACTATTATTAAGATAATGCTTTGGAGCTTATTGAGTGATACCTGTATATAATATAAGCAGTACAAATGTGTTGTTCAAGATCTGATAGAATACAACACATCTTTCATAGTTTTGCATATAACAGAAAAATTTACACGTGAGATTTATTCATTGAAAAGCAATTGACATAATAATGTATTTTTCAAGATTTAACCTCCCCCCGCTCTTAATCATCTATTTGTACACATTCATTTTCATAGCAACATTACATCATGACTCCTGGATTCTCATAATCAAAAGCAAACAACAACAACAAATAATTTAGGAGTTCATAACCCACCAAAAAAATAACTTATTTGGAGTTAATCTTACATATCCAAGGGAAGCAGGTATTGGAACTTTAAAATGGAAAGACTTGATACCCTTGCGGAATAGCATTCCAAGTTAATGAGGTAAAGAAATGCATGTATTATCTGAACTTTGAAAAACAACTTATTTGTTGGGTGTGGTCACTTAGGTTGTTTTTTTTGTTTGTTTTTTTGTTTGTTTGTTTTTTTTGGTCATACTGGTTTCTTTTATTATTATCTATCCCAGAGTCTCCAATGCCATGGATCTTAATTTCTCATTTCATCTTGGAATATGGACTTATCATAGAATGAGCATATGGTGAGGAGGCATACTACAGTAATTTGCTCTATACTATCAAAACCTAATCTTTTCCCATTTTACTGCATTTTTTAAAATATATATTTTTATTGTTATTTATGTCTTTTACATTTTGTATTCCCCTTGGGTAGCCCACCACCAATTCACCCGTGATCCATCTCCATGGTCCCTTGTGTTCTTTTCTATTCCATTTTGTGCCCTTTTTCTCCTCTCTCCCCCCCCCACCCGCTGAGTGTCTCTCTCCTATTTGGTTTCCTTATAGTCCTGTTATAAGTGAAACCATTCGATATTTTTCTCTTTCTTTCTGGCTTATTTCACTGAGTATGATCCCCTCTAACTCCATCTATGTCGCTGCAAATTGCATGTGTTTATCTTCTTTAAATGCTGAATAGTATTCCATTGTGTATATGTACCACATCTTCTTGATCCAATCTATTTTGGGGCATCTGGGTTGCTTCCATACCTTTGCTATTGTGAACAGTGTCGCAATGAACATACGAGTGCATGTATCCTTTCGGATTAGTGTTTTTGTGTCTTTTGGGTAAATCCCCAAAAGTGGTATTGCTGGGTTGTATGGAAGCTCCATGTTTAGCAGTTTGAGGAATCGCCATACAGCCTTCCATAGTGATTGGACCAGTTCACATTCCCACCAGCAGTGTAGAAGAGTTCCTTTTTCTCCACATCCTTTCCAGCATTTGTTGCTGCCTGTATTTTTAATGTATGCCATCCTCTCAGGTGTGAGGTGGTATCTCATAGTGGTTTTGATTTGCATTTCCTTGATTATAAGTGATGTTAAGCATTATTTCATGTATCTGTTGGCCATTTGCTTTTCTTCTTTGGAGACATTTTACTGCATTTTGCCTTCTCTAAGTTCATGTTCCCCTAAAGAGGTGTGTGAAATACTCATTTTCAATCCTCTCATCTTGTAATACCAGAAATCTTTACATTGGGGAATCACAGTTTAACTTCTTTTCTTCTTTTTTTATTGTTGATTGTTGATTACATTCCCTCAGAATAGTCCTGTGTTTTAGGACCTTTAGGAAACTCTATAATGTGTACCTTATTGAACAGTTCAGTTCTCATATACAAAAAAAAAAAATAATAATGATGCTCTATGGACATGGGTAATGAGGGATATCAGTTTTTTTTAACTCAACTTGCTGCTTCTAAAAGTTTAAAGTCATTTTTCAGTATTTATATTATGTTATCACCACTTTCCAAAATTACCACATCCCTTCATTGATTTTCATATCCTTTTAGTAATATTAACACTGTCTTTTCACATAATTCAAACAATATTTTCTCTTCCACTGACCAAAGTTAGTGTGCTTGGCTGATTAGCTGCATTCAGTTATAGACTCTCTATATAAAAGCCAGGTCAGAGATCCAGTTCCAAGCAAGCAAACCATCAACACTTGATCTTTTCCTTTAATGGACTTGTAATTATGCTTAACCAGAGTAAAGTCATAAGGAAGTAAGAGTTAGGTAACTCAGTACAAATCCATCCCTTCCTGAGTATATAATTCATAAATATCAAAGTTATTTTCAACCTCCAGACAAATCAACATCAAGGCTCTGGTGATCTTAACAGAGGAGTGGTCTAAAACAACTGTGTTGAACATGGAAGCCATTAGCCACTTGTGGTCACTGAATACTTGTAAAGTGATTAATCTCCCTTGATATGTACTATAAATATCCAATGGATTCCAAAGACTTTCTACCCCCCTCCTTCCAAAAAACTCTAAAAAATTTTTATATTACACATTGAAACAATAATTATTCATATATATTGGGTTAAATGAAATACATTATTAAAATTAATTTCATCTTTTTACCTGTTCAATGCAGTTGGTAGAAAATTTAGAATTATAAATGTGACTCTTACTATATTTTTATTGGGCAGTGCTCCTCTCGTGAATCCTCATCAGGTATCAAGAATAGTTTTTCCTACACTTGAAATGGTAGAAAAAGTAAGACCTTTCTTCCAGTCATTTAGGCCCAACTTTGATTATTTCTTTCTCCTTTATTTTCCTTCAGTAGTAAGCTATATTCAGCCAAAAATAAAGTCACAATTATTCTTTTTTATTACCCATTGTCATTCACACTGTTATTTCCACTGTCCAAATCCCTACTCACTTCATACCCAAGTTGTTAGAATTACCATCTAAATCTCCTCCATAACTTCAAGCTATTTCCATCAAAGGTATCATCAATGCCGCCGTTTGAACACCTTCCTGTTAAAATGCCTCTGTTTTGTTCTTGGTACCCACAAATCTTTAATAATCACCCTTACCTATAAGTAAGGGTTAATTCTCTAATTAGGAGGTCTGTTGGTTTTGAAACTTATTCATACCATGTCATCTTTACACTAAAAAAATTCTGAGGACTCTAAAGTGCTTATATTTAAGTCAATTATATTTGTCAACATTTACCATATTAGATATTTGCATTGAGAAATTCTTAAAACACAGGTAAGCAAATGTGCAAATTCTATTAGTTTAGAATGATGACATAAATAAGAACATAAAAGACAAACTACGTCTTAGAGTTACTTGTAGAAGTAGTTTTATCTTTGTGGACCCCCCAAACAGTCTGAAGCACATTCCTTCAGAGCTGCTACATAGCTCATTTCTCTGCACTCTCCCTAGGTGGTCTCATCGACTACCATGACTTCACTGCTTATTTCTCTGTTAATTCTGTACTCAAGACCCCCAATTCTCCGTCTAGTCCTCATTTTTTCCCTCCTAAATTTGTATATCTTGCTGTCATCTCTATGTGTATACATGATGTTCAAAACCAACATGTATAAAACAAACTCTTCCCCCAGACATCCTCCTCTTCCTGTCTTACTTATCTCAGTAATTGTCACACTTGTTTTTTTCCTTATCTGTTCCTTCTCTTTCATCCTTCATATCCAATTAATCATCAGTTTTGATGTATTCTAACTTTTATTGGTTTCTCTAATTGGTCCACTTCTTTCTACCTCTCTGCCACCATCCTACTTCAGATCACCATTTTCTTTCCCTTGATATATCAAAGTCTTCCAATCTTGAAGTTCTCTGCAATCTATTCTCACCAACCTTTTAGGCAGAGAGATCTTTTTATAGCACAAACGTGATCAGATCACTGAAAGCTATGAGATGTATTACAAGTTCTAACACTGACAGTTCTAACATTGGCATCTGAAATCAGCATGGTATCTAATGAGAACATAAGTAAATGGCATTTAAGACCCTCAACCGTATTATCACAAACTTGCTTTTAAAGTGTATGTCTATCTTTCCCTCTGCCCCCTACACACTAACACTATATTGGTTAAATAAATGAGTCGGTTCAACAACACCAGCATTTTTATAACTAAAGATTGACCCCTTTTTAGTCCCATCTTCAAATCAGAGAGTAGTTTGGGTAAAGTACTAATAATGAGAGTGAATGCTGAAACTCAGAGCAAAACCTTAAAAGTGACGGGAGAATGTTTGTTAAGGATTCTGTGGCTAGTGGGATGTTTTCCCAGTAAAAGAAACTTAAACTATGTATCAGTCAAGGCTTTCAGTTGCAAAAAACAAACAAACAAACAACAACAACAACAACAAAAACTACCTTAGTAAGTATAAGAAGGAATTACATTTGTCACAGAGTACTAAGTAGCTCATAACTTTTCTGGCAGTTCAAGAGCCAGGCTTAGAAGTTAACTTGGCTAGGAACAACATACCATATTCTGCCAGAGGACTGGCCTCACTGATGCTCAACCCTGTTCCTCCACTGAGCATGGAGGATGTTGAACCATCAATACCTTGAGGCTGGCCAATGGATGATTCTGCTGGAATCTCTTCAACTTCTGCATCTGAAAACTAGGTGTGACTTTCTTCCCTCTAACTGTAGGTTCAAGGGAGGTTTGGGATTTGAGCATCATGTTCCACAGATCATGGTAGGGATTCATGAGGTAGAAAATTCACCCTAAATTGGATCAATGTTCAAAAGGGCTAGTGACCCCAAGGAAATGAGAAGTTGGCCTCCAGAATCCCAAAATCCTAGTCTTACTTTGCCAGAATTTAGGCCAGTTATTTAATCTTTCCAAAATTACAGTCAGAAATTAAGGTTTCAGACTGCCATAAATCCTATTTACCTATGACTTGACCACACCTTATATTCTTCATTACTAAAATCTGAATCCAAGGCTTGTTTTGTGAATGAAATGCTTTTAGACCTATTATAGAATATAATGTGAGTATTACTACCAAAAAATTGGGATAATAATATTTTCCCAAACAAAATACTTTTGAATATGAGGTAAGATTGTGTGGAAATGTTTTTCAATTAAAGTTGGACAGCTATAAGGAAAAAAAAGAGTAAAAGACTTAAATATTATTAAAATTTATAAGAATTTAGTATTGTTAGTGAAATTCTTTAAAAAATACTGGATCTTGTTTTCCTTTTCTGTTATGATGATAAGTGAAATTTATGTACAAATATTGGCTGCCAGGAGTGACCTGTTTTCAAATGAAAGGAAGCTTCATGATTGTTTTTGTTTCTATTTAGCTATTTACTTGTTTGGCGAGGTCTTAGTTCACTGGCCTTTCAAAACAAAATGTAAAAAATAAAAAAGATTGCAAATGAAAAATGCCCCCCCAAAAGTTAGAAAACATAGTCACGGGGGCCTCCCTGGTGGCGCAGCGGTTGAACGCTGCACTGTGGAGCTGTCGGCAGCACACAATGCGAGTTCGACGCCCAGCCAGGGAGGATCCCACATGGTGCGGCAGACCTCTCCTGCCTCGCCCGTTGCTCCCCTCAGCAGTGTATTTCTGATCTGCCTGTTCTGCTCCCCACTCTGTCTCTGGTGAACCCTCTCACTGCCCCACGCCTCTGGCCTGTACCCCAGCTTGTATGTATAAATAAATAAAT